>JARPMJ010008785.1:17500-31978 GCA_033366665.1 Phoxinus dragarum | reverse complement strand
TGCAGTAAAACCTTTAAACTGCCCTTTACTGCTGACAGCTCAATCTACTACACTGTGTCCTTGCCTTCGCTCCGATTTACGGCCAGCACTGCTAACTTCTCTCTTCATTGGTTTAATAACTTGCAGGAGAGATTTAAAGGGAACTTTTAAGAGAAATGTAAAGTGGATTTGCTTACTTGTCCGTTTTTTTCTACAGCACAATAAGACGAGGATGAGCGCTGCCAGCAGAGCGATCGTACACACCGACACCATCACGGCGATCACAACTGTGCGGTCCTGTGTAGTTTGCGGTGCCACTGTAAAACACATTTGTACGTTTATGGCCACTTAATTTACATGCACAAACTGACCCGATGCATTTATTCAGTGTTTTATTGCTATAAGGAGCAGAAATTATATGCAGCCTATGTCACTTATATCACATGAACTGTCATTTATATCATAATGATTTTGCCAAGTACGACACATTCCTGGGTCAACATATTTTATTGATCCTGGTACAACAATCTAGTCCAAAAAACATAGTCAACCATACACTCTAAAAATGCTGGGTTGTTTTAAACCCACTTTTGGGTCAAATATGGACTAACCCAGGCAGCCGTTGGGTTAAATTTTTAAATTGCATTTTTGATCCAACGTTTGGGTTTGTCCATATTTGACCCAAAATTGGGTTTCAACAACCCAGCATTTTTTAGAGTGTATCCCTAGCCCTAAACCTAACCCTACCCATAAATTATCCCTAAAATCTGAGGCAAATGATAGTGAATAACACTGATGTAGAAGCACCTAAAGCCCTGGTTGTAAGCCTAAACTTGACATAAACTGTGAACTTGTCCCTCAAATCTGATTGGGATGTTGTTCCAGAAACATGTTCATCATCATATAACACATGCCTCAGACAGCAACATAGTGGCGGCCCAGATCCGGGCCACATCTGGCACATGGGGATTCAACGCATACCATATGTGAGCCGGATCAGGAGCCAGACACTATGTTGCTGTCTGGGGCAGTAAGCTTTCTCTACAATAAGTTTTTTAACCGAAAACAAATATCTAAACAAAAGAAACCTTTTTCAAAAAATAGCTTTTTAATGATTTTCATATTGATATATCTGTCTATATCAGTCCCACTGTATTGTCTGTAGCTACTATGCACTCTAAAAAATGCTGGGTTCAAAACATCCCAAGTTGGGTTGAAAATGGACAAACCCAGCGAATGGGTTGTTTTAAGTCAGCGGTTGGGTTAAATGTTTGCCCAACCCACTGGGTAGTTTTATATAACTTAACTATTGTTTAAAACTCACTGTATTTCTTTCTTAAAATGAACCCAGAGTATGTTGAAAATTAACATTCGTTAATCGGTTTAATAAATGAACATTTATTCATAAGTGTAATTAATAATAATTAAACAATAAACATTTAATAAATGATAAATGTGTGTGATTATTAATTTTCAACCTATTTTTTGGGTTCATTTTAAACCAGCCATATAGTAATCTTTAAACAATAGTTGAGTTAAATAAAACTGTCCATGACATGTAGCACATTGCACAAACGTTTAACCCAACCGCTGGGTTTGTCCACTTTCAACCCAACTTGGGTTGTTTTTAACCCAGCATTTTTTAGAGTGTAACATTTAAATCAATCGTTTGATACAATGCATTTATTGAGTACATACATTTTTTACATTTTACTTGTTTTTAAAAAATACTTGCTTATAATTACAGCTGTAATTAATTTCTGCCATTATTTCAATAATTACAATGTTGACCCTTCCTTTACACCATTACCACACTCTAAAAAAATGCTGGGTTGTTTCAACCCAATTTTGGGTAAAATATGGACAAACCTAGCCATTGGGTTACATTTTTCAATTACATTTTTAACCCAACGTTTGGGTTTGTCCATATTTTACCCAAAATTGGGTTGAAACAACCCAGCATTTTTTTGAGTGCACCAAAACCTGTGCCGAACCTCACCCGTATCCCACCTCAATAGCAGCACGAGTGTTTTGTAATACAACATGCAAGATACAATAAGTGCATTGTACCAAAACAAAGTGATGCAACTATTAATGCGCGCTGGTTTGTTTGCAGGAGGAGCTCATTAACGTCCGAGCACTCGTACCTACAGTCAGCTGGACGCTGCTGGTTTGCTGGGCTGCAGACACAGACGCCACACACTCCACGGCGCTGCTCGCCTCTGCGTTCAGCTCAAGCACACTGGTGGAGGTGAAGAAGCCGCTGGGGTCCTGGAGACTGCTGGTGTTGTAGTCGGCTCTGTCCACAGCGCTGGCGTTGACCACCCAGGACACCGAAGGCTTCGGATACCAGCCAAGCGCTTGGCAATGGAAGGTGACAAGCATTCCTTCTTCAACTGACAGGTCACCCTCCAAAATCCGGACATTTCCTTTTTCTAGATTTAAAACGAGACATTTTGAGGTATGTGTCCTCAAAAAGTAGAGATTTCTCAAATATTATCTCATCATAATTGTTAATAACATATATTAATTTCATTGCATTCATTGACAAAACATACACTCTCACATCAGCAATAAAAATAGGGTCCAATGTTCTGTTTATATGAAGGTATTTTCCGTATAGATTCCGCATCGATTTTTTCCATATCAGTTTTACACGTATTTTTAATTAAGCTGTGCTTTGTGTTTTTAGGTTAAAGGAAGATGGGTCATTTTATTTTACAGTGTACATGTTACATGTAGTTACTATAGTAATAACTATAAATTATGCATAATTACATGCAGCTAACCCTAAACCAAACCCTAATCCTAACCCTAACCCTAATAAGTATGTACTCGTAATGTATAATTACAGTGTAACAAAGACACCTTAAAATAAAGTGTAACTGGAAGAAGTCCAGGCAGAAAATGACCAGTAACCTTTCCACTTTTCTATAGATTATTTTCTTACAGTAAAACTAAAACCTGTTTAATCATTTAACCCTGTAAAGCCTGACATATGAAAAAATAGTCCGAAAAAAACTTTTATGGCTCATACGAGATGTTTAGAGCAGAAAAGCACACTACTTATGTAAAATGCATATAAATATTGTCACTATCGTAGTGAGATAAGTGGTTTTATGTTCTGTAGTTTTAGCAGACAACACGTACAGTAATGCAATACAAAATTATTATTGTACAAAATACACATTTCTCAAAAGCCTGATGTGTCATTTTTGATACTCACATTGAGTAAATGTTCATCTTGAAATATTACTAACAATATAACAGTTATTCTTATGTTCACCTTCTAGAAATAATTAAAGCTTTCACAGCAAAAAGACATGTGAACCGAGACCTGAAGGTGGATGTTTTTACAATGATACTAAAAGGCCGTTTATTAGCTATAAAAGTATAAATATCAATCAGACGCCAGAAGGCGTGTAGTAGATTGTGTCTAACAGGTTTTGATCATGCTGATCATTTAGAAGTTTGCATGGCCAATATGATATAGTCTAAAACGGTTGATACAAATGACTTTTTGTGAAATATTTTTCTTGAAAAGCATGCATGTGCTTTTTCTTTTAAATGAATATCACTCGGATTTCTATTTTATAAAATATTGCAAAGACATTTATAGATTTTAAGTCTGGCTTGGCTGTTTAAATATCTATTGAGGCCACTTTATGTGTTTCTTTTCACTTTCCACAATTTTTAAATGATTGATGGTTCATAATTGACTAGTTGATGTGACTGGTAAATGTGTGACGGCTAAATTGTCTCTTTTAAAAGAACACATTATGGGCTTTTTATTCCCCCTGGAAAGAGAAACAAAAGGTAGAGCAGTGAATTGTTATGGACAGCTGGGTAATTAGTTGAAACTTTCTCTTTCTCTCAGTGAACTGCAGGGCCACAGCAATTCATTTGTAAAGGTTTTACTGAGTAAGGCTAATGATTGTCTTATACTGTACCTCATAAGTCATGTCATGGACCTTAGAGTCTTTGTTATGTATATATATATATATATATATATATATATATATATATATATATATATATATATATATATATATATACAGTCATGGCCAAAATTGTTGGCACCCCCTGGTAAATATGATCAAAACTGGCTGTAAAAAATAAATCTGCATTGTTTATCCTTTTGATCTTTCATTCAAAAAATTGCCAAAATTCTAACCTTTCATTGAAGCAAGAGAATTGAAAGTGGGGCTAAATCACATTATGAAATAAATGTTTTTCTCCAAAACACGTTGGCCACAATTATTGGCACCCTTTTATTAAATACTTTTTGCAACCTCCTTTTGCCAAGATAACAGCTCTGAGTTTTCTCCTATAATGCCTGATGAGTTTGGAGAACACCTGACAAGAGATCAGAGACCATTCCTCCATACAGAATCTCTCCAGATCCTGCAGATTCCCAGATCCATGTTGGTGCTTCTTCTCTTCAGTTCAACCCACTCATTTTCTATAGGGTTCAGGCCAGGGACTGGGATGGCCATTGCAGATCTTGGTTTTGTGCTCAGTGACCCATTTTTGTTTTGATTTTGATATTTGTTTTTGGATCACTGTCCTGTTGGAAGATCCAAACATGGCCTGTTATAAGATTTCTAGCCCCGGCTGTTAGGTTTCGATTTTTTATCTGTTGGTATTTGATCCAATCCATGATGCCATGTATCTGAACAAGATGTCCAGGACCTCTGGCAGAAAATTAGGCCCACAGCAGTAAAGATACAGCAGAGTATTTCATTTTACACATGGGGTACTTTTTTATCCCTGTGTGCACCAAACCCATCTTAAGTGTTTGCTGCCAAAAAAGCTATTTTTTTGGTTCCTCTGTCCATAGAACGTTTGAAAAGTACCTGACACGACTGGCACTTCAAACGGGACGGGTTCTATGGTCAGATGAAACAAAAAAATAGTTTTTTTGGCAGCAAACACTTAAGATGGGTTTGGTGCACACAGGGATAAAAAAGTACCCCATGTGTAAAATGAAATACTCTGCTGTATCTTTACTGCTGTGGGCCTAATTTTCTGCCAGAGGTCCTGGACATCTTGTTCAGATACATGGCATCATGGATTGGATCAAATACCAACAGATAAAAAATCGAAACCTAACAGCCGGGGATAGAAATCTTATAACGGGCCATGTTTGGATCTTCCAACAGGACAGTGATCCAAAAACAAATATCAAAATCAAAACAAAAATGGGTCACTGAGCACAAAACCAAGATCTGCAATGGCCATCCCAGTCCCTGGCCTGAACCCTATAGAAAATGAGTGGGTTGAACTGAAGAGAAGAAGCACCAACATGGATCTGGGAATCTGCAGGATCTGGAGAGATTCTGTGTGGAGGAATGGTCTCTGATCTCTTGTCAGGTGTTCTCCAAACTCATCAGGCATTATAGGAGAAAACTCAGAGCTGTTATCTTGGCAAAAGGAGGTTGCAAAAAGTATTTAATAAAAGGGTGCCAATAATTGTGGCCAACGTGTTTTGGAGAAAAACATTTATTTCATAATGTGATTTAGCCCCACTTTCAATTCTCTTGCTTGAATGAAAGGTTAGAATTTTGGCAATTTTTTGAATGAAAGATCAAAAGGATAAACAATGCAGATTTATTTTTTACAGCCAGTTTTGATCATATTTACCAGGGGTGCCAACAATTTTGGCCATGACTGTATATATATTAGTATTTCACAAAAGTGAGTACAGCCCTCACATTACAGCAAACATTTTAGTATATCTTCTCAAGGGACAATATTATAGAAATGAAACTTGGATATATTTTAGAGTAGTCAATGTGGTGCTTGTATAGCAGTGTATATTTACTGTCCTCTGAAAATAACTCAACATACAGCCATTATTGTCGAAATAGCTGGCAACAAAAGTGAATACACCCTAAGTGATGATATTCACTAATATTCACAAATTCTTGGCGTGTTTTCACGTGTTCACAACTGGTCAAACGAAAATGTTTTTCAATCAAGCGCAGCATCTCGTTCCCGCTTTTTCAGGGAACTGGGTTACAGCAAAGTAACCCAGTCGTCTTTGCAAAAACAGTTTTATGGCCAGTAAAAAATATGCATATATTTAATATTTAAATATATATTTAAATATTCATACACAGCCATTACATATTTAAAACAGTAATATCCTATACTAAACCTAAACTAATCTTGACAAAATATATATAATTTGAAAGCTTACAATCTCTAGTTTACATATTTGGTGACTGATTTTCAAAATAAATTACAGAGGAGCCGTAATTTATCAATTTGCAACAAGAATATGTTCATACTCCTAAAGCGTGTTCAGACCTTTATTTTGAAATGGTGAAATGGTGAACATGAAAAATCATGAAAGAATGGTAGAAACCTCAGTTTGTTTTCATGCCAAGAGTTCAAAAGATAGCATCTGTTCAATTATTTTAGAAAAAAAGTCTGAAAATGTTTTGAATATAAAGAAAATATAATAGATTCACCATTTGTGCTGTGGCAGCGAGCTATAATGCACATACGGGATCTTTTTGTGTTTCTTAGAGATTGAATTCATTTCAAAATCTGCCAAACTTCCAACACTACTTCTGAATAGGATGTCTACTTCATAAAATTGTATGAAAATTGTAAAAATAATGGTTCAGATCACTCAAACAACATATGGAAATGGAGGCGCCCTTATATGGGCAGTAATGTCAGCTAGTGGAGAAGTGTGGTACTGCGCCCGAACTAAATCTCACTGAAAGCTAATTTTTTTGAGATATAAACCTAAAATTTGAAACCCAACTTGTTCAGATTTCTGGCTTTGATTTTTTTTTTTTTTGCATTTTTAGAGTCCTCCAGGTTTTGAAAATATATATTTTATATAAAATATGACTAATTAAAATTTTAACATTGTACATTTTCATAAACTCAAACTTCTATAACTTATTTTCTGTTGAACTTAATTTGTTTCACTTCTACAAAAATCTGCCAAATGTCTTCTTTAAAACAAGACCTTACATCTATATTCCAAAGCATTCTTGAATAACAACCATGTGCATTTTCATGTCTATTAGAAAAAAGGGGAAAGTGAGTTATAATGAAATCATTATCAAGTTTAAGTTACAGACTGAATATTTTAATAATGTATTTTAATGGTGATAACAATAAGAGTTACATAAATATCTACCGCTGAGTCTGTGTCTGGTCTTGACTGTGTAATTTGAAAGCAGAGCCATTCATCCCGTGTCAACTGGGTGATTTTTTTCCAGCAGGAGGGCCAGGCAGGGAAAATTACTGTCTATGAGACAGCGTTTAATCTGGAAGAAGTATGGCTGGCCATGCCTCTAATGAAAAGCTTTGTGAGCAATCCTGAGTCCGAAAGCCTGACACACGTTTAGCCCTTCCTGATTTACGTCCTAAGCCTGATTCTCTTGCCAAGCTAATCTGTAGAGGAAAGTCATAACGAAAGTGAATATGAATAAGAGATGGGCCCAGTTCTCATACAATCCATCCTAAATAGTATTCAAGATTAGAATGAGTGTGTCCCAGTATTATGTCCTAGGACTCACAGGACTTGTGTGGATGATAAAAAATAATATCCCATACTTACATTGAAGGAGAACCCAAACTAGGGACGAGAATATCATAGAGACTTGTGGGTGGACTCTTTTGATTTGGACAACCTGGCAACTCCCTCACTCTAGCAACATGCTAAAACCCCACAGGACACCTTAGCAACACCCTAGCAACCACCCGCAATGCCTAAAACATACGCAAAAATGGCTTATATTTTCTTAATAATTAAAAAAAAATTTAAAACATGCCTGTGGAGTCATTTCTTTAAAGGGGTGGTATAATGCCCTTTTCACAAGATGTAAAATACATCTCTGATGTCCCCAGAGTGTGTGTGTGAAGTTTTAGCACAAAATACCCCACAGATATTTGTATATAGCATGTTAAAGTTGTCACTTTTTAAGGGTTTGCAAAAACGCACCGTTTTGTGTCTGGCCCTTTATATGCAAATGAGCTGCACAGAGGGCGGGGGTTTTTTAAGAGCTCATGTGTGTTAGCATCTGCAATAACCTCACACACACACTAAACTGACAGAAACTGTTCTGCCTTTAATGTTAAAACAGAGTCAGACAAAGATGGAGAGACTCAAGAAGAAGTGACAACATGTAGAAGCAACAGGACGTCTCTGAATGGTTAGTTGATGAATGTATGTTGCTGATGTGGAGTTAACTATCTTCAATTATCATATTCTGTCATGGTAATCTATAAATCGCTCGTATAGGAACTGTTGTGAGATGCACACAGAGTGACTTTCTATTGCATGTGAAAAGATGGATGATAAAGTTTGAGCTGACTCACAAATGTGCTCGACTACAGCAACTCTTCCTCTTCTCAACATGGACTGTGTTCCCGGGGGCGGGGCTTATGTATATTACACACTAACTAAAGTTAGACAAGTGGAATCATACTCAACCACCCCTTTAAATTGAATATATGCTGCTTCTTGCACTTATCGCAACACTTTCGAAGTGAATTGGTGCTAAAAGCACATTCAGTTTTATCTGAAACAGATGAACATGAATCTGAAAACATTAGGTTGTTATATCATGGCAGTAAAAGGTTTATGCTTTATCGTGTTATGAATAACGCACACCTGAACATTAGTGTCTGGTTGTGATGCACACCAAAATGTATTAACACACTGGTAAAATTGTTTTGAGGACATAACAGGTTACAACTGTAAACAACTTTTTTGTTTTTTTTTTTACTAAGAAGTTTATGAAATTAATGCCTGCTGGGTCATTTTCTTCCAAATTACTGTTAATCAACAGCAAAATGATGCTGACATCACTGTCATTTACTGCTCTTGTTTTACTGTGAATTCACATGATAAAATTGAAGAATTTTTTAAAGAAATTTTATTGTTTAGTACTGTAATTGTTTTTAGTTCTAAATTTCCGGGTGAAAAATGAAAACATTTTAAGGTCAAAGTATTAGCGTTATTTCAGATTTACCAATATCTTATTTCAAATTCAGAATTGTTTTGTAGGGATATTTATCAATAAAGCAGCTGCTGAGATTTAGCTTTGAACCCAATCTTGCAACACAATGTTTTCCTTCCATCTCCTAATGATGCACACACACATCAATACTCAACATACAAAACACAACAATGGTGACACTCAACAAATCATAATATTAAAAAGACAAATTCTGAACATTACAAAATAAACAAACTGCTAAATGTGAACCAAAAATAAGTTCAGCAGCAAAGATAAAACCAACAAGAATCAAGAAATGACCTGAGTCAAGAAACTCCACAACATAATCTATTCAGTGTGATGTTCGTTAGATACAAGAGAAGTCCTACTGTGAACTGTGAAAGTAATTTCCTCTGTAATTTCACACTAAAGTTTTTAACAGTGAATAAAAGCGTAATTATTTTACAAGGTGGCGATTTCATAAGTAAAATTCCCATAATGTTTGCAAAATTATAAAATTGAAGGTTAGCAAAACGTTCTTTGAACAAAGCAGGGAAGGTATAATTCAAAAGTTACCACATAAAAACTTTTTGTTTGTCATACTTTTTGGCCTTTTTTCACTTGGCTGTTTACTGTTTTCATCAGTAAACAAGTCAATACAGTAATTGAAGGCAAAAACAATGACGATTGTGAACCTCGGCACACATGCCCAATCACACGTGGGGCCGGTCTGTTTGTCTTGATGAGAAACTGCTATTGCGTTGAGTCCAGCACATGCAAATGAATGGGAGCCTTTTGTAATGCAAGGAGGGAAGAGGATTTGTGGTTCCCTGAAGATTTGTGGGCGCCCTTCAACTGTACGTCTGACCCAGTGTACCACAAATCACTGCGAGAGATGCTGACTGCTAACTGAAAATGAATGCCAAGATGCCCAATTAATTCCACAGCACTGTTAGTCACAGACGTGCCCCACATCCACATGGAACGGCTCTATTAAACACACAAGACTGTTAATAGGGACATATACCAAGCCAAATTTGTGATCACAGTGATGAATGGGATCACTCCATAATATAGAGAGAGTCTCAGGTCATTTCTTTAGCTTTTAGCTGAGCTGTGGTTTAGTTGCAGTCACAGAATAGATTAATAATTGAGGAATAAATCCAGTTAGGTCATAAAAAGTGATTGATTTGGTGATGTGTCTGTAGATTGACGTGTTTTATCTATGGAATACCGAGGAACACAGGACTTTTAGCTGTCTAAAAGAGATCTGATAGGCCAGTTTATTACAGACAGGCGTATGAAAATAAATCCTGGAGTTCTACAGGATCTTCATTTTTCCTACCGGATGAATTCCTACGTGATACCTGTGTAATAATATTGCTGCAGGGGTCTGGTAAAGATTTTGTACAGAGGATTTCCGGTTTGAAATGCTAGCTAAACTGCAAAAAGTTTAAATCTTACACACTTTCAGAGCAGGACAACAAATACACCTGCACCTTCTGAATTAAAACTGACACAAAAAAATTAAGGAGAGGGACAAGTAATGTCCCAATAAGGCTGCATTCATTTGTGATTTTAAATTCCCCCTGTAGTCAATAATTTTGAAAACTCATCTTTGATCATCAAAATTACATATTTAAAAAAAATGTCCTTGAAAAAAAATTATTCATGGCGTAAAATAGCTTGAATGTAACTCTACACCCTTGCGTCATTTAGTATACGCGGTTCTATGAATATGCAAATGAGCCCCGCCTCCACTCACTCACTCAGCTCAGAGATCCACTGGTTGACGATCACACGTTGATCTGATTGGTTACAAGGTGACGTCAGAAACACCAGCAATTTCACACCGTGTTTTTGAGACTGTCTTTGGTTCACTGCAGCTTTAAGCAGAAAATACTCAGCAATGCTGTCGACTTATGAATCTACACATGATTTGTCTTAAAGCGTATTAAAAACACCACATAGACATATAAACAACATTAAAAGCTCACCACAGGGGGACTTTAATAAATATCATACACCGAATATTTTGTTTTATAACATACCACAATTCACTTAAAGGCTGTTTACACAACACCTTTTTCAACTAAAAACAAAACTTTGTACGTTTTTTGGCCGTTTGTTTACACGATAACAGCGTTTTGGGTGCCTGAAAATGCAAACTTTTGAAAACTGGTTTTAAAAGTGCAAGTTTTTGCAAACGGTCTCCGTGTAAACAACAAAAACGCGAATCTCTGAAATCATGACGGCACATGCGTATTACGTGTTTAGTCTATAGTGTTTCATCGCCATCTAATGCAGAATACAGCGTTTTTAGTCGTTTTCGCGGATCCGTGTACGGGGATCGTTTTGACAATGGTGTTGTCTGTACTCGGAAATCTCAAAGAAAAAATATATTTAGGCATATCATTGTCGTACCCTAAAACAGAAAGAAACTAAGCCAAAACAACACATATGTGATAACACTGAGGTGCAAGTATGAATAGTATCTAACAACTGTTTACACTTAGTGGAAAGAAAATATTTTTTGTTGCATTTTACGCTTAGTGCATCTATCGCTAAACATATAAACATCTAAAATATTTAGGGACCCTAAATTTAGGACCTAGCAACAAAAATCCTGCCAAATATGATCTGCCAGAGACAATGCCAGATATTTTTGCAAATATCGCCCAAATTGACTAATTGGCCTGACTAATTGACTGTGTGTTTATATATAAGGATGTTTATATAATGAAGGGCCAAACAGGAAATAATTATATGAAGTCTGAATACCGGTATATCAATGTAAATCCTGAATATATACGTATTTAAGTAAGAATATATATTTACAAATCCTGAATATATGAATGCATATGGGGCTGAATTTTAGCACAGGATTGTGGGTTTTGCACACAACTATACTCATTCCCACAAGTTCCATGCTTATAAATGTGCTTTATCCTCTAGAATTATTGTAATGCTCTACTGGGTGGTTGCCCTGCACGCTTAACAAACAAACTACAGCTGGTCCAAAACGCAGCAGCTCGAGTTCTTACCAGAACCAGGAAGAATGACCATATTAGCCCCGTTCTGTCAACACTGCATTGCCTGCCTATTAAACATCCTATACATTTAAAAATATTGCTGATTACTTACAAATCACTAAATGGTTTAGCTCCGCAGTACTTGAGCGAGCTCTTAACCCATTATAGTCCTTCACGTCTACTGCGATCTCAAAATTCTGGCCAGTTAATAATACCTAGAATATCAAAATCGACTGCTGGCGGTAGATCCTTTTCTATTTAGCACCAAAACTTTGGAACAGTCTTCCTACCATTGTCCGGGAAGCAGACACACTCTGTCAGTTCAAAGCTAGATTAAAGACACATCTCTTTGACCTAGCATTCACATAACACATTATAGGCTTATATAACTCAATGTTAGGCTGCATCGATTAGGTCAGCCGGAACTGGGAACACTTCCCTTAAATCCTGATGTACTCGTTACATCATAAGAAGAATGGCATCTACGCTAATATTAGTGTCTTTGTTTATCCCGAGGTTTTCCCGCAGCCTGCCGGATCCAGGCCGTATCCAGATCTGAGGAAGGACCTTCGCCTGGACCCGATGACAACGCAGCGCTGAAGTGCCAACTAGCCTCTCCCGATGGAGGATCCCTTTACCACTCTACAGATAAAGCGTTGTGGGGAAATTCGCTTTGCGTACCTACGTACGTACGAAGTGATAAAATAGAATTCTGTATCAAAATTTATAGGCAAGACAAGTAGTTTGTTTAGGCTTGGTTTGCAGGGAATTACAACCCTGAGCACATATATTCAAACGCACATAACTATAGAATTAATTCTTGATGCGCACGTGAGCGCCATCAGCGTTTCTCACAGGTTCGCGTTTAAAGTCTGTGTAGAGAGAACGGTGTCGTCTTAGCGGTCTCTAATTTAATAACTAATGCTCCTTTCGACGGAAGTGAATCAATCAAAACTAGCTTTAGCTGGAAAATAACATTAATCAAGAACCGCTATATAGCCAAAACAATCTGTTACCTTAAATTATACGTTTATCTCTGTAAAGCCGCTTTAAAACAATCTACATTGTTAAAAGCTCTATATAAATGAAGATGACTTGACTTGACTGACTAGAAAACAAAACAAGATGCACAGAACAACCACCAAAGTAATGAGACATGAAAGGCTGAAAATGACCAGAGAAAGACCATGGACTAATTATGAACTAGAAACAGGTGTGAAACATGAGGGCAAATCAAAAACCAATGAACAGGGACAAAGGAATCCAGTGCAAATCGAACAAGAGCACAACTCAAGCAAAACTCAAAGCCAGAACAGACGTGACACATCAAGTCATCAATTGAAATAGGTTTAGTTATTTTGTTTTATTTAAAGTTGTTTTATTCAGATAATTTTTTCAATGGTATTAGTTTTGGTTAACTATAATTGTCCTATGTTTGGGATGTTTTGTACTAAAACAAACTACAGCTTAAATAAAACTTGTTCTAGTGTATTCATAATATATTAATTTATTTTTACCTAAGACCTTATAAGAACTGAGAATATTAGTCTGTTTCTGCGGCAGTAAGAAGCAATATGACTGTCATTTTTGGTTCCCATTAGGATGACAAGTCAGGGTGAGAAATGTGTGGAGCAGATGGGCTCTGATGGCTCCTGAATCTAAGATTAGAGGCGAGCAGTGCTTTCTGTCTCTGTTTACCGCCTGGTAGAGTGGCTTTGCAGTAGGTATTTTTAATGGTCCCCAATCGATTCCCATCCCAAGAGCCTTTGCTCTGGCATCGACAATGTCATATGCTCCGTCAAAACTGCCAGGGCAGCAGTCTTCACTTCAGCCAGCAGCGAATGAATTCCCCAGCATGAAAAACACCTTAGTCGATGCTCACTCCTAAATCAGCCATCTCGTATAAAAACTGACAGCTTCTCTGCATTCAGAAGGATCTGGCCTTTATATCAACACATAGCCAATGTGTGAACAGGAATATCTTCAGTTCATAATCAGTATGGAGCAAAAGAGTTGCTGCAGATTTGTACATATTTGGTGTCATCATCCATATGACTACCCACATAGCAACATTTTGACGTCCCAGATCCGGCCCACATCTGGCACATGTGGAAAGATGATCTGGCTCACTCCTGTTTGCCAGATCTGGGCCACAAGCAGACCATGGCAATGCCACATGTTAGACAAGAGCAAATAAATAAACCAGAACTGGACCTTATCCGAGCCACAGAATCTGTGTATATTAAATATGGAGTCATCTCAGCCTTAATAAGCCTGTTAACAAGCAGAATCACTGAAGGAAAGAAGAGAACAGAAAAAGAGACGAGCAGAAACACAAGAACTACAACTGACTCCAGACACAGCCTTAGATGAAATCCACTGAAGAGAAAAGAAGACATTAAATCTGTGAAGATCTCAGCAGAGGAGGATGGTAACACTGTACTTAAAGCCTTTAATGCATTATAAAGGTATTCATAATGTACTTTTTAATGCATTCT
>JARPMJ010008785.1:0-12500 GCA_033366665.1 Phoxinus dragarum | reverse complement strand
AATTAAAATACATTATAGTATTTAATGTGAGACCACTATCAATATTACTTTTTATACAAAATATAGCTGTAGCACAGTATTGGTGTCATTTCCACCACAACACTGTAATGTCCCTTTAAAAAGTTTTTGTGAAAGATTGTTTAGGTGGTTTCTATGGAAATGTTCAGTGACATCAGAGCACATGTTGGACATGGAGGCAATTTAAATTTTCATCAAGAACATAAGAAGAAAAATCAAGGTAAATATTGCTTGATCAGTAAATATATTATTCTACGTCATTTCCAAACATGCTGTACCTTCAAGGGTGTTTTTTAAAAAGTTAAAAATGTTAAGTTAAAATAAGAGTATTTTGCATACATGAAATGCTAAGTATTAATTCAAAGCTAATCAGTGAAGCTGTCTTCCATTTTTTCACAAAAAAATACAGAAAATGTCATTTCCACCACAGTCATTTCCATCACACACTTGCCCTCTGTGGTGGAAATGACAGCATGTGGTGGAAATTACATTTATGGTTACAAAGTACAATTTGATTGATTATATTATAATGTATTACAATACTTTTTATATTTATATATATATATATATATATATATATATATATATATATATATATACTATCCCCCTCCTCATTGAACTGCCACCTTATAGTGGTGGAGGGGGTTTGAGTACTGATCCTAGGAGCTATGTTGTCCAGGGCTATATGCCCCTGGGAGGAGTTCGGTGAGGCCATGGAGAAGGACTATCGGCGGGCCTCGAAGAGATTCTGGAAAACCGTCCGGCGCCTCAGGAGGGGGAAGCAGTGCCCTACCACCGCTGTCTACAGTGGAGGTGGGCAGCTGTTAACCTCAACTGGGGATGGTCGTCGGACGGTGGAAGGAATACTTCGAGGATCTCCTCAATTCCCGCCGTCACGTCTTCCTTTGAGGAAGCAGAGGCTGAGGTCTCAGAGGTGGATTCGTCCATCACCCAAGCTGAAGTCACAGAGGTAGTCAAGAAGCTACTCGTGGCAAGGCACCGGGGGTGGATGAAGATCCGCCCTGAGTACCTCAAGTCTCTGCATGTTGTTGGGGCTGTCTTGGCTGACACGCCTCATGCAACATCGCGGGGTGTCTTGGGGACAGTACCCTCTGGACTGGCAGACTAGGGTGGTGATCCCTCTTTTCAGAAGGGGGTCCAGAGGGTTTGTTCCAACTACAGGGGGAACAGTAAGGTTTTTCATCCTGGTCGTGAACACTGGACCAGCTCTATACCCTCTACAGGGTGCTGGAGGGTTCATGGGAGTTTGCCCAAACCAATCCACATGTGCTTTATGGATTTGGAGAAGGCATTCGACTGTGTCCCTCGTGGCATCCTGTGGAGGGTGCTCCGGGAGTATGGGGTCCGGGGCCCTTTGCTAAGGGCTGTTCGGTCCCTGTACGACTGGAGCAGGAGCTTGGTTCGCATTGAGCTTGGCTCCAGCAGCCATATCATCCTGTAGTCCAAGACTGGTTTCCCACTGATGCTAAGCGGGGACTGGAGCCTCGTTAAGTACCTGGATGGGAGACCTCCTGAGAAATCCAGGTTGCTGCTGGTAGAGGTGTTAGTGAGGCCAGCAGGGGGCGCTCACCCTGTGGTCTGTGCGGGCCCTAACACCCCAGTATAGTGACAGGGATTTCCCCCCTTCTATGTAAAGCGATTTGAGGTCTCAGAAAAAGCGCAAAATGTATAAATGTAACAAATTATTATTAATTATTGGTTCGCCATTGCCGGCAGTAAGTCAGACTTGTTCCCCGGTGCATGTTGGACTCTGGCAGGGCTGCCCCTTTGTCACCCTAGTTCTGTTCATAATTTTTATGGACAGAATTTCTAGGTGCCGCCAGGGGGCCGGAGGGTGTCGGGTTTGGGGACCACACGATTTTCGTCTCTGCTTTTTGCATGGATGAAGGATTGGATGTGTGTCGTGTTGGCCTCATCAGACCAGGACCTTCAACGTGCACTGGGACGGTTTGTAGCTGAGTGTGAACCGGCTGGGATGAGAATCAGCAACTCCAAATCTGAGGCCATGGTCCCTCAGTCGGAAAAGGGTGGCTTGCCTACTTCAGGTTGGTGGAGTGTTCCTGCCTCAAGTGGAGGAGTTCAAGTATCTCGGGTCTTGTTCACGAGTGAGGGAAGGATGGAACGGGAGATTGACAGACGGATCGGTGCAGCTTCTGCAGTAATGCGGTCGATGTACTGGTCTGTCGTGGTGAAGAAAGCGGCTCTCAGCTCTCATTTACCCGGGGGTCATGACTGAAAGGACAAGATCCCGGATACAGGCGGTCGAAATGGAGCTTTCTCTCCGCAGGGTGGCTGGGCCGATCCCTTAGAGATCGGGTGAGGAGCTCGGTCACTCGGGAGGAGCTCAGAGTAGAGCCGCTGCTCCTCCACATCGAGAGGGGTCAGCTGAGGTGGCTCGGGCATCGGCTCCGGGTGACTCCTGGACGACCTTCCCGGGAAGGTGTTCCAGGCACGTCCCACCGGGAAAAGACCCCGGGGAAGACCTAGGACACGCTGGAGGGACTATGTCTCCCAGCTGGCCTGGGAACTCCTCGGGTGTCCCCCCGGAAAGAGCTGGAGGAAGTGTCTGGGGAGAGGGAAGTCTGGGCATCTCTCTGCTTAGACCTGCTGCCCCCGCGACCCGGCCCCTGGATAAGCGGAAGAAGATGGTTGGATGGATGGATGGATTATGATATTTATTTTTATTTCTAAATTATATTACTTTAATATTAATTGATTTAATTTGTACCTATTTTTATTTAAGTATGCACTATTCATCTGTGAGACAAATCAGTTTTATACATCAAACTCAGGCAGTACACTAAAACAGGTGGTTATGTTTAATGACTTTGTGAATCAAGTTTAATGAGTGTGATGAGTTTAAAAAAAATTCTAATAAATATCTCTACTGTTTTTATATATTCATGTTAAGTCATTGTCATTTCCACAACACCCTGTCATTTCCACCACCGCCCTGTCATTTCCATCACCACACACACTTTTTTAAAATATTAAAAAAGTTCTCATTACACATTAAAAATGTAACCACAATTTATGAGATCATGCTCTACTAATATAAAAATTCAAGTTATTTATTTTCTAATAAGCTCTTGGCCCAAACCAATATTAAATTTCAGAGTGTGACAGGTGTACAGTTCAGCATTTGGTCCTTAGGGCAGTTCATTTTATCTCATTGAAAAATGTATAATTGTTGCATATTGTGGAAAAACTGATAAAACTAGTTACAAAAATGATCTTAGAGAATTCTTGAGTGGAATAAGTTATTCTATTTTAAATACAGCTGTATATTGATATGTGGTGGAAATGACATTTGTTCATTGCAGGTCGGAAAAAATGTAAAATATTTACAATTTCTCTTGTAATCTAAGTTTGTCCACTTACAGGCCTTAAAACTAGACAAATTATTTAAACTTATAAGACTGTGTTACGTGACTTTTGAACAAAATTTTTTTTATTCAACTTCACAAGGCTAAAAGTGCCCGTAGTTGAAGAAACGCCCTTATATGCTCGTTGCTGTAAAAAAAAAAAAAAAAAAAAAGAGAGAGAGAGAATACTAAACGAACTAAATGTGAGATGTTGAACATTTTTTCCCTCATTATAGTGCATTAATCTGCTAATACAGTAACTCTAAATCATGACAGCACATGAACAAGATATTGTTTGACCTTAAAATATTGAAATGGGTCACCGTTTACACCTGTGACCCACATTTGTCCAACTTATAAAATACTTATCAAAGGATTTATTGAATTACTGAATAACAAATCCAGCTGCTGCATTCTTACCTTGCGTTTCCCAGGAAGGGGTCATACAGTATCCCAGAGAGTCACATACAGAGATCACGTTTCCCACAGTCAACACAGTAGCAGGTTGTGTGGAACTGTGGGATGTGGCCAAAACTAGCAAGTTAAATATTACTGAAAGCAATACTTTTTAGCCTTGAACTGACCACTGCAGACCTTCACAGTGACTCACAGGCTGCGGTGAATATTTTAGTGGCGGCCTAAAATAACGTCTGAAATTTGCTGCCATTGTTAAGTCAAATGTGAGCATGAGAAAACCTCCTTGTCTTCCAGTCACTATCTCTAGGGAATCTCTTTAAAGGTCACATCCTGTTTATTGAATCGGCACCACCCTGGTTGAACATTTCTGCTCTTTAAATACACACAATGTGTCAAGAATAGAACATAATGAAGCAGACAGCGCCTTCAAAACTCACTCTTTAATGGTAAATAAGGGTATTCCCAACCATTCACTTCTGTCTACATACAAAGTGCATTAGAACTGCCGAACGACTACAGAGAATGGCTTCCCCCGCAGGAAGTGACGTCACGTATTCGGACTGAAATCAGACACAATAGACTGAAAAAGGAGGGAATTATGTCGTATGCCCTTTTACAGTGTTATTGTCTAATTTTTAACTTCAACTGTGGCGGTAACCGACTTTGAAGCATTGGTGTAGTCTAATTTCGCCCCATGAAGTGTATACATGTACATTTAACTACAGACAGTACAAGTTTTGGACACACCTTACTCAGCCTTTATTACTAATATTTTCCATATTTCAGGATGATAACGGAAAAAGGAGCATGCCAATTATGTAGTTACCGAAAATATTAAACAAATCAAAACTATTATATTTTAACTCAGTGGTTTATAAACAGTTTTTTTTGCCTGAGGGCCCGACTTATTAAAATGTTATTTAAAATATCCTTAAATATTCTTAGCCCCAATTTCATATTCAATTAGCTAAACTGTTTGGGCAATTTCCAATCATACTGTAAGATGATCAAATATTTCTTTTAACATGAGCTGTAACAGACCCAACAATATGCTAAACTATTAACTAGTGCTGAAAAATAATATTGACAATATTGGATTTTTAAATTGAATTCTCTCTCATGCTACTAGCAAAACAAACTATAGGCAATGTTCATATTCATGAACCATATTTATTGTCTTTTGGATCCATTTTCTTTTTGCCTTGCATAGTTTTATTCAGTTTTTTGGGATAATGGGACAAATGTTAGCATCTACAAAATGTTATCTTACAGCTAGCTTGGCTAAGTGTAAATGTTAACATCTACAATAATGTTATCTTACGGCTAGCTCGGCTAAGTGTAAATGTTAGCATCTACAAAATGTTATCTTACAGCTAGCTTGGCTAAGTGAAAATGTTAACATCTACAAAATGTTATCTTACGGCTAGCTCGGCTAAGTGTAAATGTTAGCATCCACAAAATGTTATCTTACAGCTAGCTCGACTAAGTGAAAATGTTAACATCTACAAAATGTTATCTTACGGCTAGCTCGGCTAAGTGTAAATGTTTAGCATCTACAAAATGTTATCTTACGGCTAGCTCGGCTAAGTGAAAATGTCAGCATCTACAAAATGTTATCTTACGCAGCTAGCTCGACTAAGTGAAAATGTTAGCATCTACAAAATGTTATCTTACGGCTAGCTCGGCTAAGTGAAAATGTCAGCATCTACAAAATGTTATCTTACGGCTAGCTCGGCTAAGTGTAAATGTTAGCATCTACAAAATGTTATCTTACAGCTAGCTTGGCTAAGTGAAAATGTTAACATCTACAAAATGTTATCTTTACGGCTAGCTCGGCTAAGTGTAAATGTTAGCATCCACAAAATGTTATCTTACAGCTAGCTCGACTAAGTGAAAATGTTAACATCTACAAAATGTTATCTTACGGCTAGCTCGGCTAAGTGTAAATGTTAGCATCCACAAAATGTTATCTTACAGCTAGCTCGACTAAGTGAAAATGTTAACATCTACAAAATGTTATCTTACGGCTAGCTCGACTAAGTGTAAATGTTAGCATCTACAAAATGTTATATTACGGCACAGCCAGCAATCGAACGCGCACAGCCTTTGATAACACAACATACAAGTTTTCTCCTACCATCTAGAAGTTGAGAAAGCCTGTGAATTTGCTACGGGTTGATATTATAATTAGCATTTAGCATTGTAGCAAAGTGTGTCCAAAGTTTGACTGGTAGTGTCCTTCACAACACAGAGAGATACTGTAAGTATTGGTTTGGCACATTGAAATGGTTCAGCACAACTATTTTGGGATTCTATAGAAACAAAGTCATTAAATGTTAGTTTAAAGGTTATAGAAATAGCTATCTTCTATATGTACAGTAAGAAAAAAAGGACATCCCTTTAAAATTCACTTGAAACTTGCCAGTTAAGCAATAAAAGCATACAAAGGCCTTTTACAGCCTCATCAGTAAGGGGATAAGGCACAGTTATCATGGGGAGCTTGAAGTCGGGGTCCTGCAGTGCATATTCTCCAGTGCAGTGGTGTCACATTTGGCTTGAGTAACGCTTCGGTGAAGGTGTGTGTGGGGGATTTTGGATCGCTCCAGGGGACTTCAAGCTGGAAGGAAAAGCACATTGTGTGTTCATAAATGTGAAGCATCAAAGGTAGCTCGTCAACATCATGACACCCCTCACACTTATCTGTCATGCTGTTGATTTCCACAAAGAAAATGAAAAATAACACACAAAAAAATGTAAAATGTGTTTATAGTAGTATAGTAAATAGTAATTAGGCTTGTCACTACACAAAATTGTTATAAATTAAACAACACCTTACAGGTTTTATAACTCTCAATATCACCACATAACCAGATCCGCCCACATCTGGCGCGCGTTGAATCCACACGTAATTAAACACATAAATAACAACTTAAATATAAAAGTAGGCCTATATTCACGTTAAGCAGTGTGTACCATTACTGCAAATCCAAACTGCTTGATAGATATATCACTGACAAATGTAAACTAAATTATCGGCCAGAGATATTTTTAAAGTTGGTGTGTCAAGCAGGGGCGGGGCCGCGAGCCGCGGGAAGGGAGCGAGACCAGTGGTGCGAGTGTTTATGAGCGTCACCAGCGCCACACACCGTTCTCGAGTCCCGCGGAGGAGCGATAAGAGGAAGAGTAACTGAGGAGAGGACCAGGCCTCGATGTAATGTTGTTGTTTTATGTTTATATGCTTTACTTTTGTTTTGTTGTTTGATTATTTTGTCTTTAAAATTACCGTTTTACGTTCACCGGTTCCCGCCTCCTCTTCTCTTCCCTATACACAAATGTAATAATAATACGTAATAATCAAGGAACTGCTACCGTATCCAGCAGCGCAATGATATTACACAGCGCCTGAAAGTAGTCCCCAGCTCGGTAACTTCCAACGTGACCGGCACTAAGTTTGTAATATCATTGCGCTGCTGGTACGGCAGCAGTTCCTTGATTATTACGCTAGGAATGAGAGTATAGTTCCTAGTCATATTGGCCTAGAAAATCACAACTTTCATTTTCTGTCGGTCTTAGTACACGATGTAACTACAGAAGAGTCAAGTTTAAAATAGGAAAAATATCGAAAATCTTTGGTCATTTTTTGAGAGAGATGCTAACGGTCTAATCAGATTCAATGATCTATGCTAAGCTATGCTAAAAGTGCTACCCGCCTGACGTGGAGATCGGCTGAATGGATTCGAAAACGGTAAAACTGTTTAACTCTAGGGGAGCTGGAAAATGAGCCTATTTCCAAAAAAAGTGGAGTGTTCCTTTAAACTGATGTGCGTTTCATTTACTAAAATAAGGTTATTTTATAACAGTGGACCCTCAATGCAACAAGATTAATTCCAGACCAACAATATTCAGATATTCTGAATGATACCAATCCACAATCTGACTTGTGATGCAGTCTGGAATCATATTCACACCATGTTGGTTAATTTTTTCTTTCACAATTTCTGTCACTGATTGAGTTTGGGTTCTTTACCACTGTCGCCTTTGGCTTGCTTAGTTGGGGACACTTAATATTCAACAATATTATTGACTTGACTGCACTGACACTATTGGATGACAACTGAACTGGGCTGCTTTATAGATTAATTGAGCTCATTCCATAATTAAAGGAGGGGTATGTAATTCTCTTTTTTTGCCATTTTTTCAAAATCACTTAAAATCCTATTCCTAACCCACTTACAGCCACTGAGTTAGAAGCACTGAAATAAAAATTAAGCAATTTAATCATCTGTGGAGCAGGCAGGACTCAAAAAAACACCAGCCAATCATTTCCAAGACCACCTAGAATCATTGGACAGTAAGTGTGTCAATCAATCGGTCGTACCATTGATTGGTCCATGTTTCTTTGAATGGGTGGAGTCAAAGGAAAGAAGGTAGGACCATTTGAGTTGTGTATTTTCAAAATCTACCGGCCGTTTTGCAAATTCACATACACCACCTTTAATGAACTTTAAGCAGTTATTGAACTGAACTGAATCAACACTGAACCGACGTCAGCTGAATAATGGCTGTTTACTATTGTCTTTTTAGAGCTGCTTTACAGCCGAATCGAACTCTGTTTGCATCACTGATCATTATTTTCCTGTTATCACTGTGAAGCTGACTGAATAAAGTGCTATATAAATAAAGATGAATTGACTTGGCCATGCTTAACATTCAAATGCTGATCCATGCATTTATTCACTGACCTATTAAATAATATATAATGACCAATAAAATACTGGGAAGGACAGTGGCAGAGATATAGATCAAATGAAATATTCCACACGTTTATGTGAGCACTTAAGGGGAGACACGGCAGGCAAAAACATCGTTTGTTTTTTCACTGGTCAATTTTGAGATTTTGGGCTATTTGTCTTTAATAACATGTCTTTTTTCAGACTTGTGGTGGAAATAAAGTCCAAAATACACATTTAGGTCTTTACTTTACTACCTTTTTTTTGTGTGTGTGTGTTTCCCCAATGTGCAGTTGAAACTGTTGTTTTAAAAGATTTTTTTTTTCTACTTGTCATATTGCATCTTATTAATTTCATCACTATATATCACATGAACTATTCATCAAAACAGTTCATGTTAAATTATTTGTGCAAAGGTATTTATTATGTATAGTTAAAACCTTTGTCATTCTTGACTTTACAGTCAATGGTTCATCTGCACTTCATTATATGGGCATTACTGTAAATGTATTTTTGGTGATTTGTACAATCTTTTTCTTTTGTAAAAATGTATATAATAATACATAATATAATTTATATCAAATAAATAAATATATTTAGCAATTTATCATACTATAATAAGTGCTCATTATAATTAGAAAATAATAAATAAATTGTTAAGTATCAGATTTAATTTGGATAAAAACTTATTTGGCAAAAGATCATTTCTCCCATAACTGTATTTGACCATCTGACAGCAATGTCACTCCCCTGTTCTCTGTCTTTTCATACTGGAAGTTACATTTGGTGCCACCTAGCGACTCAAGACAGTAAGACATTAACTCAAATACATATTACTGTTAGAATTTTAAATGTTACATATTAATAAGTGGGATGATGTATGATGCAAGTATGATGATCCCTTTGCTTTGTGTCAGAGTCCTGATCACCCTGTTGTGGTTTATTTTTAGACAATGACTGGTTAAGTTTAAATTATCCCTATATAAATAACTGTACATTACTATTTTACTCTCTGGGGTCCTTTTGTAATATTAGTAAATGTTTTTTATATATATATATGTATATAAATAAAGCAGTTTTTCTCTTTTTAGATTTCACCTTCTACTTACTGTATAGTTACTTCACCTTCTACTTACTGTAGAATTAAACAGCCCAATTTCACTGTTGTTCCTTTAAGAAAACTCTTTCCATGTGAAATGAACAGCAGTACTTTGATTAACTTTGACGGGTACTTTGTCAATAGATGTTCTGGTGTTATACACCAGAAGAAATACAATCATCTATCCTGCTGATGTTAGTCACTGGGACTGGGAGGGCCACGTTTCTGAACACTGAATTGTTCAGTTAATCCCCCGCTTTTCACAGACGAGGCTTAACATAGTCCCAGACTAAAATACATGTTTGAGCCGTTTTAACTGAAAGCAACTTGCAACATTATTACACCAGGAATGTTTTACGCCAAGGCACGTTTATAAAAGCTACTTAAATGTCCTAAATGAACTAAGGCTTAATCCAACCCTGTCTGTGAAACCAGGCATGCTTTAGTATTTTAAACTTATGAAAGTTACAGTATCTTTTCATAGTACAATGAACTCTTTTATCTTAAAAGATAAAGAAAAAAAATAGTCCTTTATGACTTTAAGACTGTGAGATTATTAAATATGAGATAAATAATATAATGCTTATAAACAAATGCAACAAACACAGCAAGTCAATTTAAGCCAATATGATTTAAGATAACATAAACTTGTGAGTCATTGCTGGCAGGATCTTTCTTTTAAGCAATCAAACTGTCCTTTGGTTCAGCAGGCACACAAATATCTTGAGTCCAGGACACTTGTGTTTTTTACTGAAGCAAATGGTATCCTACAGCGCCACCAAGTGGCAGAGAAGACAAAAGAAAGGCATGTATTTACCTGTGTGGGAAAATCCAGGTCCAAAGTCCTCAGTTTCAGAACACTAGTCTTCCTGTGAATGACAGCAATCACACAGTTAACAGCATATTGTTCCTAGATGTGCTATAAATGTTTTTCTGTATAATGTGTTTGGTCATAATTCTATTCTATTCTTCATTATTAATCATTATTATTCGATTTTAATCATTATAGTGATTAATCATTTAGTCTATTAATCATTTTTGTACAGCCTGGCTTTTAGAGGTAAACATAACAATTTTGAGCAGATTTGTATTATCTATCTATGTGAATTAATTATTAATTAGCCTAAAAAGTGAATATCGATTACTCAATTTAGATATCTTTAAGCAGCATCAGCATATTGAATCAGTCAAATGCTTTTCCAATCTATGAAGAAACTATTTTTTTCAAGACAAGTTTTGTTGTCTTTATAAAGATTATAAAGTATCTTGAATACCAGACAATAATTGTAATGTGTCCCTTAGTTTGTAAAACTAAACAAATATATGCAGTTTCAATAGAATTACAATAGAAATCTAAGAAGGCCTTCCAGAGTTTAAAAGCAGAAGGGTTCTTGGATGTTGTTGGATTGTGTGGCCTATACCACGGTGCCGTTCTACTTCAAAGCCTTTTAACATTCTCTCTCACTCGGGAGTTATGACATTGAAAACACACTCAGACCCAATGCTGAGATAACAGAACATTTTTCACAGCATTTTTTACTCCACACCAAAACATTTCCCTGCATTTTGTTCCCATCTGAATGTCAACCATGCCATCTTAAAGGAGCATAGTCCATGTCCTGCTTATTTCACAACAACATTTTCAAACCAACGTGTATTGCATGCTGATGGTCTTGCTAAAAGTCAGATTTTTTTCTCTATGCATCAACATCATGTTTACAATGGTCCATTAAACTCCTTGGTGCACATTGAACAATGTATTTTCTCCACCTTGGTCCTTCAAACAAAAAAGTCATTCGCATATTCCCATAAAAAGGACAAGTACAGGACTCAGGAGGAGCATAAAAACGGAAACCCAAACACTATTTGCTATCTGGATATATGATGACATTGTAATGTTGCATTATTATTTATTGTTCTTGAATTTCCCTTTACTTAGAAGTGCACCAACTAACTTTCCCTTTCATAGGTTGACTCGATGCTGTGTCAGTTGTGGGAAAACCCTCCAGGTGTGACGATTGTCTGAAGCCCATCGAGGCACACATGAGCTAGACGCTTGCGGCTCTATGTTAATGTTATGTCTATGTTAATCAGATTGAATTCACACATGAACCAGATGCTCTCTTTTGTGTACAGGCATAATGATGACGAAGATGACCACAGCATATATGAATTAGCCTGGAGATATTGCGTGGTATTTCTGCATTGAAACAATTTCTTCTGGACTTTATGGGTTAACCACATGTGATAAGAACAGACAACACATCAGTGATCTCTTATCCGAATCGTCAAGGGGGAATACGTTCTCCCTCCCTGTAGAGATTATAGATGTACAACTTGCTCTCGACGCATGGGTGAGGCCCGGAGAGTGGAGAGTTTGAGGCACATGTGATGGATGATGCCAAGTGCCATCAGCCAAACAATTGCCATGATTCTTTAAAGGCTTTAGACAATTGTCACACTTGGAGGATGTTCCCATAGCATTAAAAAAATTATAATAATAAATTACAAAGATCTGATGAGAAAAAAAAACTAATATCTGATAACTTAATTTTTTTTAAATATGTTACAATACTGTAACAAATAAAGGGACAAATCAAGGTTCATAAATATGTTAGTTAATACGTCTAATAAAAAACAAAGTCTGATTTAACAAAACCTAGAATAAATACTTTTTGTCTTTGTTGAACAACACTGACCCAACAATTGCAAATATGTTAAACTGTTAAAGTGTTCAATAATAATATAAAACGTATCTTATTTTGTGGGTTTTGTTTGATCAAGATAAAGCTGGTGTAAGCGATGTTGGCCAAGTTCACTTTAAGATACATTTCTGAGCCACATTTTATA
>JARPMJ010008784.1:2500-20000 GCA_033366665.1 Phoxinus dragarum | reverse complement strand
GACTCCAGACTCCCTGTCTCTCACCAGCTACTTTTATGACTTCTGCCTTGTCTGCGAGGCCCTTGGTGTCTGGATAAAACATAAAAAATAAATATTCAAACAAACAGGTTAACACCCAAATATTTATACATTTAGCCTCAGCGTACAAGGGAAAGGAAAATGTAAACATACCAGTAATGTTCAGCCTGTCCATTTGGAGATTGAAGAATGCAGCCTGGAGTCCTGTAAGTTTCTCCTGTCGTGTGTGCCTCAGTCTCATGTAGGGCCTTATTTTGGCAGAGAGTTCAGGTTCCAGATCGTCTGGAGACTGGGCCAGCTTGCGCTTGTGCATAGCGGGGGGCTGTCTCTGAAGTCCCGAGGAACCGGCCTGGGCGAGAGGTAAACTCTCAAGGTCCAGGGAGACCTCCGTGTCGCGTCCCACATCCGAAACCTGGGTGGAGGAAAGCGCTTCATCTTGTTCTGGGGTCTGGTCAGAGTTGGATTGAAAGGACGTTGCTGTGGTCAACACCACAAGCTGACTCGGGCCGATCTGGGACGGAGAGGTCGCACTCTGAAGGTCCAGGAAGATCTCAATGTCGCGTCCCACATCCGAAACCTGGGTGGAGTAAAGCTCTTCATCTAGTTCTGGGGTCTGGTCAGAGTTGGAGTCAAAGAACGTTGCTGTGGTCAACACCGCACGCTGACCAGGGCTGATCGGAGATGAAGAGGCCGCACTCTGAAGGTCCAGGAAGATCTCCGTGTCTTGTCCCACATCCGAAACCTGGGTGGAGGAAAGCGCTTCAGCTCTGCTCAAAAGGCCATGAGCACGGCGTGTCGGCGTGCTCGCTTCAGAAGAAGGCACCATGTTGCAGACCACCGCTTCCATTGCAGTGATCCTCGAAGCCAGCGTGTCGAGTATCCCGTCCACCGCGTCCATCCTCTTGGTCACAGATTCCCCAACGGCCTTCACCATTTCAACAACACCACGTTTAGCAGAATTGCAGTTTTCCTCCAGCAGCTGGAGGTCAGATGTTACCTTTGCCTCTAGCCTCTCTCTGTAGGAATTCAGCTCCTCCGTCAAGATGGACTCCTTGAAGGCTTTTAAATCCTCGTGCACCTTGGTCTGAGATGAAAACAGCGAGTCTCTTATGGCCTTCAGCTGCTGGAGGAAAAAGTCCCTCATAGTGTCAAGCCTTAAGCACAGCTCCTCCTCCATGCTAAGCACATCATCTCTGTCATCATCGCCGTCGTCCTGCGCGTTTTCGAATGGCCGCTCGCCCTCCGACATCTTGGTCTGAAAAACAGAGACATGAGAATTTTAGGCCAACGCTAAACTAAGTAAGGGTTAATGCCCGACGAGGTGTCCATTGTCAGGTTTTAATGGACGACGGCGAGGTGTGAACCGGCCGACGCGCAGCGGAGGCGATCAGCGGAGCCAATCAGAATCGAGTATTCACCCAGACCATGGTATGATAAAAACTTATGCGATCGGTTGAGGTTGATAAACTGTGGCGCAAACACGTTCCAGAACATAACACAGATAACAGTTTTGACACGCAAGCTTGGAGTTAGCACGAATGGGTTAAAATTCAATTGTGTAAACGGCTCCCTCAACTAATTTAAGTCAAATAATTGTCTCTACACTACAATGAATGCTATAATTGAAAATAATAAAAATAAAACACTTTGGTTCCTGAAAATCATTTGTTGGGTCATAAAATCTGATGTTAACAAGCAGAATCCCTGAAGGAGAAGGAAAACGTCTCAGGTTACGTATGTAACCCTGGTTCCCTGAGAGGGAACGAGACGCTGCGTTGAGACGCGGTGGGAACGCCTTGCGTGATTGCGTCGTGAAGCACATCTAAAATCAGTCCAATGGAAACGGGAGACGTCATGGGCGGGTGACGTCACCGACCAGGAAGCTATAAAGCACTCCCGCGATCAGAGAACACTAGCTTTGAAAAAGCCTGAAGCAAGATGATCACAGGTATGCAGGGAGTATGGCAAAGCAACGCAGCGTCTCGTTCCCTCTCAGGGAACCAGGGTTACATACGTAACCTGAGACGTTCCCTTTCAAGGGAACTCGAGCTGCGTTGAGACGCGGTGGGAACCCTATACCCACGACGCCATATGACAAATGCCTGTACTGTATGAAGACCATGCGCACACTAGAAACAAGCCCCCTAGACCCTGGAGTGGAGTCTAGGTCCAAGTCATAAAAAATAGACAACTGTATGCGGTAAGGACATCCTGCCGCATTACAGATGTCGTGGAGAGAAACTCCTGAATTTAAAGCCATACTCCTAGTAGAGTGGGCCCGGACAGCCAAAGGTGAAGGCTGTCCAGCCGCTACATAAGCAAGTGAGATAGCCTCAACTACTCGCTTGCTCAATATCTGTCTTTAGCTTTTCCTGATTAAGGTGGAGGACAGAAGACCTGCAGCACAATTGACCCGCAAATTGAGTAGGGACCTAGGAATACAACCCGGCCTGGGGTGAAGAAAGACTACCACCATACCAGGTGCAAATCCAAGTACGTGCAGGCCTCAGCCTCATGTACCACGGAGAAGATGAAATAAGGATCTCTCCTCAGAGATAACCCAGCAAAGAAACATACATTGCAGAAATCAAGTACTGTACCATAGGGCAGATAGCAAGATTCAGAAGGTGTTCTGCACACCAGGCAGAGAACAGTATACATTTCAATTTTCAGTCTTCTCGTGGAGGGAGCTCTAGACTGGAGTAAGGTCTCCACGACCTCAGTCGAGAGACCTGAATCTATGAGCTGGGCCCCCTCAGAGGCCGAGCCCACAGTATCCATGACTCCAGATGAGGGTAACTCCCGGGAGCAGAGATATCGGGAAATGCGTACAGGTGTAGCCTCGACCACACCTAATACATCGCATCCAGTCCAAGCGGAGCTGGATGCGTCAGGGATAACCACAAAGGCAAAGTTTTAACCGAAGTTCTCCCAAAGAGGCTCCACCACCTCGGGGTGAAGTCTCCATTCCTCAGCCCCTGCCTCAACAGGATATCTGCTCTGATATACGAGACCATCAGTGTGTTGTCCGGAAGGACAGGCACATGGTGACCTCTCGGTTCTGACAGGAAGTATTGAGATTCTCGGAATACCGCCATCCCTTCTAGCCAATTATGTGCCAAAAGGAGATGGTCCTGCCAAAGGCCCTTCGCCGAATGACCACTCATGATCACCCCCCACTTGTGAGGGAAGCATCCGTCGATAGCATAAGCGTCAACAAGAAGCCCCCAACACTGGGCCTGGGCGAGAAACCAAGGTTCTTTCACATGACCGAGGCACGTAGGCATAGCCGCGTGACCTTGATCATGCGAAAACGGATTTCCCCTCGGAGAAAACCCCTTGGTCCTGAGCCACCACTGCAGGGGTCTCATGTACAGAAGGCCAAAAGTAATTACGTTGGACGCAGCTGCCACAAGACCCAACAATCTGAAACTGTTCCACAGTGAGTGACTGGCCTAGTTTTACCCCATTTACGGCGAATCATTTATAACACCTGGAAAAGTGGTCCTCTGAGCTGGGAGGAGCACACTCTTCTTGGCGTTGAGTCGCAACCCCAACATCTTAAATGAGACAGAACGACATCTCGATGCCGAACTGCTATCTGCTCAAATTGAGCTAGGATCAACCAATCGTCGATAGTATAATACGCAAATGCGCTGGAGTCTCAGAGGAGCCAGAGCTGCATCCACGCATATTGTAAAGGTGTGGGGTGGATAAACCTAGGCCGCACGGAAGAACCCGATATTGGTATGCTTCGCCCCCGAAAGCAAACCTCAGGAACCTCCTGTGATGAGGATGGATAGATAAGCGTCCTTCACGTCTATTGTGACAGACCAGTCCTCGGGCTGAATCTGTGACACAATCATATTAGCGTAAGCATACTATGAACATGAGATTCTGAAACCTGCCGTTTAATTGACGCAGGTCTAGAATAGGACGCAACCCCTCATCCTCATTCGGAACAATGAAGAAGCGGCTGTAAAACCCTGACTGTCTGCTGGGAGGAGGAACCCCTTCTATAGCTCCTTTTTGCAAAAGTGTCAGCACTTCCTGCTCCATAACCAGAGCCTGCTCGAGGTCCACCAATGTGGGGAGGACCCCTAGAAATCTGGGCGGACGAGAACCGAACTGAATTCTGAACCCTTTTCTATAGTGTGCAGGACCCACTGAGAAATATGTGGCAGTAGTTTCCACGCTGCCAGAAAATCTGCTAAGGGCACCAGTCTCTCGAGACTGGCCTCTGGATTTGGTTGAACAGTCACTTCAGTGCCCTGAAGCGGCGAACCGGCAGGGAACAACCGAACTGACCGTTCTACGACCCTCCTCGGAGGATCGTTTGGGGACGCTGACACCTCGGTGCCCTGAACGGAGGACCGGCAGGGAACAACCGAACTGGCAGCGCTGCGACCCTCCTCAAAGAGTCGCACCCCAGAGGTCGCCGAGGAGAAGCGATTTCTTAAAACCGTCCCGGCCCCGGAGGAACCTTCAGAAGCCTGATAGCCACAGCGTCAGGACTTCTTGTCTAAGTTTTATTAGAGATAACGACAGTCCTCAGATCTTGCCTACCTCTAACTATCTTAGCTCCAACGACCCTCCTCGGAGGATCGTTGGAAAGAGCAGGCACCTCGGTGCCCTGAAACGGCGAACCGGCAGGGAAACCGAACTGACTGCTCTACGACCCTCCTCGGAGGATCGTTTGGGGACGCTGACACCTCGGTGCCCTGAACGGAGGACCGGCAGGGAACAACCGAACTGGCAGCGCTGCGACCCTCCTCAGAGAGTCGCACCCCAGAGGGCGCCGAGGAGAAACGATTTCTCAAAACCGTTCCTGCCCCGGAGGAACTCTCAGAAGCCTGATAGCCTAAGCGTCAGGACTTCTCTTCTAAGTTTCATTAGAGATAACGACAGTCCTCAGATCTTGCCTACCTCTAACTATCTTAGCTCCAACGACCCTCCTCGGAGGATCGTTGGAAAGAGCAGGCACCTCGGTGCCCCGAAACGGCGAACCGGCCGGGAAACCGAACTGACTGCTCTACGACCCTCCTCGGAGGATCGTTTGGGGACGCTGACACCTCGGTGTCCTGAAACGGTGAACCGGCAGGAGAACCGAACTGGCAGCGTTGCGACCCTCCTCAGAGAGTCGCACCCCAGAGGGCGCCGAGGAGAAACGATTTCTCAAAACCGTCCCTACCCCGGAGGGGACCACCCTCAGAAGCCTGCAGCCTCGGCGTCAGGGCTTCTTCTTCCAAGCTAAATTAGAGATAAAACAGTTCTCAGATCTTGCATATCTCTAACTGGCTAGACAGCGACCGCCACCCAGGTCCCTCTCGATTGTGGATGAGCCCGAATGGCGACGCTCTAATTTGCAGCACTTTAAGCTGCGAGGAGCTTTAGTAGGCTGAGACTGCTCCCGCCCAGCAGTCTCAGGAACATTAGATCGGTGAGGAAGACACCTCTGGAACGCCGCTGGATAGAATATATCTTCATTTTGTTGAAAGCGAAGCGTTCAGAGAACAGACATATATATATTATTATTAGTTTATTTTTTCCTTTATTTTTCTTTACATCAGAAAAACTTATATATATATATATACACATCACTCCGTGGCCACCAGCAGGAAAACAACCGAACTGGCAGCGCTGCGACCCTCCTCAGAGAGTCGCCCCTCACATACATCCATGTCCTTATAGTTTACCCACCAATGCTGCCTAATAATATTTATCTATTATTTATGATGGCTGGTGGATAACGTCGGGGAAATGATGACGCCGACTCGGGAGAGAGATAGCTAGTAAGCGTCTCTTTAACCCGAGGCACTGTCATACTATGACATTTAATACTCAAAACATTACTTTAGTAGAAGTTTTGGGGATAAACACATAAAATAGAAACCGGTTTATTCCACGATCTCAACTCCTCAGTGTAGAGATAGGAAAAACCGGCAATCCCCGATGAGGAGGCTGAGATATAGAGATTTAATTATATTCTCACTCTCATAATGTTCAGTTGGCCAGAAAACATTTAACTTGGCAATCAGCACAAAATAAAACCTTTTATAAGCTCCTCTTTATACAACAGAGTTATGAGCTGACTTATTTATTCATTGAAAACTCACACACATCTGCTTTATTCATATATATATATATATATTGTTTTTAAACACTAACGATCACCAATTCCTCGGAACTGGAGATCGCAGCACGAGAGTCTCATCGCGGGGAAAAGAAAACGCAGCGCGTGCTTCTCCCCGAGATAAGCCACTGGATTTAACACGAGAAGGCAGAGATAGGGCGCGCCCGTCTCAAACCTCGCTGTTAGATCCATTTGCGCTCCCCAAGATGCGCGTCGCCGCTGTGCCTCGGCAGCAGCGGGACTCGCGCCTCGGGAAGCGCGCACCGAATCGTCCTCCTCGAAGAACGCCCGGCGGGAGCGAGGTGATTAACAGACAACCTCTCGCAACTCAGTCAGACCCCTCGAGAACTGACTGGGTATGCTCTACTCCCAAACAAGCAACGCAAAGCTGATGCGCGTCCCCAACCGAGATAACACGAGGGTAGGGAACAACACAACGTTTTGAATTCTTGTTTCTTCATAATATATATCTAGATACTGAGACAGACAACAATAAATAGACATGGACAGACAGAGAGCGCTTGCTGAAGGCAACAAAGCTAGTGTTCTCTGATCGCGGGAGTGCTTTATAGCTTCCTGGTCGGTGACGTCACCCGCCCATGACGTCTCCCGTTTCCATTGGACTGATTTTAGATGTGCTTCACGACGCAATCACGCAAGGCGTTCCCACCGCGTCTCAACGCAGCTCGAGTTCCCTTGAAAGGGAACTAAAAATATTTGAACATTATTGAGATCAGTGTTTGTTTTAGTTTTAGTTCTTTGTTTTCAGCTACAGTAGGTGTGTTAAATGAACAAATATACATAACATAAAGCAAAACAGACTTCACTGTATAAATGATACATTGATACTTATTAAAGCTACTATTAAAGTTATCGGTCAAGAGCAGTGAGTGATTTCCTCTTTGCATTTTGTTGTTTTATTAACATGACATGGATAGTTCTCACGAAAATTGTCTTAATTTACTCTCTCAAGTGGTTTAAAACTTGAATGAGTTTCTTTCTTCTATTGAATGTTATGTTAAACTATTATCATTTCAAAATGTAATGAACAAAATTTTTTAGAAATATGTTTTGTATTTTATATAAAAAAATTTCCAAACATCTTATATGAAGTAGAATCACCAGGCTGCTGTACATAACTCTCTAAGTGAGTTTAGTGATTCAGGTCAAATGACAATAGCGTGAAAACATAACCAACACCACCTGATCACCTTTTCTCTTTGTTCATCTGGCAGTTAGTTACAAAAGCCAAACAAAAAAAGGGTCAAGAGCCCAACTCAAGCAAACACTGACCACCATGGTGAATTAAAAATTGATGGTCTCCTTCTGCTGATCAGGTGTCTTCAATAATGATCAGTCATCACTCAATGAATCAATTAATTATCTCGTTCATTTTAACACTATTCGGCATTGTTCATTTAACACCCATGTGTTAACACTCTTGAGTGTGGAGTCAAATAAACTCATCTCAATAACATTCTCTAAAAACATCCTCAAAATGTTGCAGTTTTAAAACGTTAGATCTTAGTCTACATATAGAAACATTATTTGATATTAGAAATCATCCTTAAAAAATTCTTTGAACATTACATTCAAATGTTTACTTTAAAACAGTAACCAAACCTGGAGAGAACGTTAGCCAAAGTTCTGAAAACGTCCCCTGCATTAACAGGGATAGTTCTCCAAAAAAAAAAGAATTGTCATCATTTAGCCTACTCTCTCAAGCCGTTTCAAACCCGAACAAGTCTCCCTCTTCTGTTGAAAATAGAAGTCATTTGGAAGAATGTGGGTAACCAAACAGTTGATGTACCCCAGAGACCTCCATCATAGTTTTTCCCTGCTATGGTAGTCAATGGGGACCAGCAACCGCCCGGCTAGCCACACTCCTCAAAACATCTTCTTTTGTGTTCAGCACAAGAAAGAAATTAATACATGTATGGAACAACATTAGAGTGAGTGAGTAAATAATGACATCATTTTTATTTTTGGGTAACTATCCCTTTAAGGACAAGCTGCAGCATGTTTACTATTAGGGCTACTGTCTCTTTAAGATCTGCCCGCGACGAGTCTAATATACACACATTTGACAGTCAGATTGTTTTCTTATTTTTTTTTTCTACTGTTCTTTCACTTTAGACATAACCAACTTTGTTTATGCAAACCTTGTGTGTATTTGACAGTATTAGAGCAATAAGTAAGTCAATAACTTAGTCCAGTAACAGGCGCTGTTAGACAGGCTCGGGTGTAACGTTATTGCGCTCAGAAAAGCGCTCGTTAGAACAGCGCATCAGCAGCGAATTACATGTTTAACCGGCAAGGCTTTAAAGCACATGCAAATAATTCATTTTTATAAACTACAGGGACCGTGGCTCTTTTCTGATTTCTCAAAATGACAGTGTTACAACTATACCCAGTTACAACAACCCCCATAAGCACAAACGATATTAATGGGTACTCACAGGATTGAGGATATCCTCATCGTCAGAAATCAGCATGATGTCTAGGCAAACAGAAAAATACACATGAATATTAATTTTATTTGTAACACACATAAAAATAAAAAAATAAAAATAAATAGTTGCAGATCTGCGTTGTTTCATTATTCAAACGATTTATAGTAGGCTGCTGTTAAGAAACTCTGTTAGGTAGTTGATTTTGCCCCATATAATGCTTTCACATTCAATCAAGTTATGTGTAGATTTTTGATGCGGATCCCTGATTTCTCCATAAAGTTGGTTTTAAACAATGTTGAACATACTCAAACACGCGCTTAGAAAATGCGCGAAAAACGCGCACTAACAAAATGATCGACACTTTACCTCAGGGTAAAATTTAACTCTCTATACTTCAATAAAGGAACGCTTTATTCAATCATTTGAAGTATCTTTTAGTCAGTAAACGTGTATTAGTAATGCAAAAACTGTAATAACGAACACAAAATGATCGACACTTTACCTCAGGGTAAAATTTAACTCTCTATACTTCAATAAAGGAACGCTTTATTCAATCATTTGAAGTATCTTTTAGTCAGTAAACGTGTATTAGTAATGCAAAAACTGTAATAACGAACACAAAATGATCGACACTTTACCTCAGGGTAAAATTTAACTCTCTATACTTCAATAAAGGAACGCTTTATTCAATCATTTGAAGTATCTTTTAGTCAGTAAACGTGTATTAGTAATGCAAAAACTGTAATAACGAACACAAAATGATCGACACTTTACCTCAGGGTAAAATTTAACTCTCTATACTTCAATAAAGGAACGCTTTATTCAATCATTTGAAGTATCTTTTAGTCAGTAAACGTGTATTAGTAATGCAAAAACTATAATAACGAACACAAAATGATCGACACTTTACCTCAGGGTAAAATTTAACTCTCTATACTTCAATAAAGGAACGCTTTATTCAATCATTTGAAGTATCTTTTAGTCAGTAAACGTGTATTAGTAATGCAAAAACTGTAATAACGAACACAAAATGATCGACACTTTACCTCAGGGTAAAATTTAACTCTCTATACTTCAATAAAGGAACGCTTTATTCAATCATTTGAAGTATCTTTTAGTCAGTAAACGTGTATTAGTAATGCAAAAACTGTAATAACGAACACAAAATGATCGACACTTTACCTCAGGGTAAAATTTAACTCTCTATACTTCAATAAAGGAACGCTTTATTCAATCATTTGAAGTATCTTTTAGTCAGTAAACGTGTATTAGTAATGCAAAAACTATAATAACGAACACAAAATGATCGACACTTTACCTCAGGGTAAAATTTAACTCTCTATACTTCAATAAAGGAACGCTTTATTCAATCATTTGAAGTATCTTTTAGTCAGTAAACGTGTATTAGTAATGCAAAAACTGTAATAACGAACACAAAATGATCGACACTTTACCTCAGGGTAAAATTTAACTCTCTATACTTCAATAAAGGAACGCTTTATTCAATCATTTGAAGTATCTTTTAGTCAGTAAACGTGTATTAGTAATGCAAAAACTGTAATAACGAACACAAAATGATCGACACTTTACCTCAGGGTAAAATTTAACTCTCTATACTTCAATAAAGGAACGCTTTATTCAATCATTTGAAGTATCTTTTAGTCAGTAAACGTGTATTAGTAATGCAAAAACTGTAATAACGAACACAAAATGATCGACACTTTACCTCAGGGTAAAATTTAACTCTCTATACTTCAATAAAGGAACGCTTTATTCAATCATTTGAAGTATCTTTTAGTCAGTAAACGTGTATTAGTAATGCAAAAACTATAATAACGGACACAAAATGATTGACACTTTACCTCATAACCCTCTATACTTCAATAAAGAAACGCTAATCCTTTGAAGTATCTTTTAGTCAGTAAACGTGTATTAGTAATGCAAAAACTATAATAACACACACAAAGTTATGTTTTATAAATGTCAAAATGAAAAGTTTGATTTGTATTTCACCTGAATCTCCTGTGGCTTGCATGCTTTTGGACTGGGACAATGCTGACAGAATTCCGATGCACTCTGACAGGAGGTCCGGTAAAGTGAAACCTCACCCTCTCGAAGTAAAACTGGCCCTAACCCCAAAACTAACACACATGTGAGCTCTGCGTGAAAGGGTTAGGTTAGGGCTAGATTCAGATATAGATTTTTTTTTTTTTTAAATGTGTATCTTTATTTTATATTCTATAGAATTTTTTATTCATTCATCCCAAAGTTATAAATAACTGCATATAATAATTATATAGACAAAATTTAGATTAATTCAAATGAGTCATGTCTCAGTTAGTGTTACCTGAGAACACCTTTGGCTTCTCGTCCCCCACATGAACCATCCCATCAGGAAGTCAGAGAAGAAATGCATTTAAAAAAATGTATTTCAAAAAAATATAACACACACACACGCATGCACTCTCTCTCACAAACACACACACACACACACACACACACACACACACACACACACACACACACACACACACACACACACACACACACACACACACACACACACACACACACACACTCACTCTCTCTCACACATACACACACACACACACACACACACACACACACATACACACACACACACACACACACACACACACACACACACACACACACACACACGCTCACTCTCTCTCACACACACACACACACACACACACACACACACACACACACACACTCACTCTCTCACACACACACACACACACACACACACACCACACACACACACACACACACACACACACACACACACACACACACACACAGTCCTCTAACAGCGTTTTTAAAGTGTAGTGTGGTTAAGGCATACGTATATGTTGAGGTAGCTCTCCATTGTCCTGAACACTGATTGCTGTCACGATTCGAGTCGCTCTCCGTGGTGCTGAAGATGGAGATTTGCAATGTTTACACACAAACAAAAGTAAAAAAAAATATTCACACCTTTTTAAACATCTAATAATCACATTTCATCCCCATCTTATCTCAGAAATAAATTCTTAATATCAAACTGGTAAAATAAGGACTACTGACAAAAGCAAACTTGTTTAAAATATTTGGTTTAACAACCACAAAAATACAAAGAATACCGATACTCAGAAAAAATTAAGAAAATACTATTAACAATTAACCCATTGTAAAAGCTATCAGTTTAAATCACACACACACACACACACACACACACACACACACACACACACACACACACACACACACACACACACACACACACACACACTCACACACACACACACACACACACACACACACACACTCACACACACACACACACACACACACACACACACGCACACACACTATCTATCTAATAAAATTGATAATATTTATCTAATATACACTCATTTATCTATATATTTATCTAATATATACCCAAATATACACCCTCTGGTGGACAAAAGTTTAATTACTTTTAGTTAAAACCTGCTACGATTTCACAAGCGTAGCAGAAAAACACATTTTTCATTGCTAATCTATCTATCTATCTATCTATCTATCTATCTATCTATCTATCTATCTATCTATCTATCTATCTATCTATCTATCTCTTTTATTTATGATTTTTTTTATTTATTATGCTTTAAGTAAAGTGTTCTGTGAATTTTTGAATTTTGATACAATATGAATACTGACCTACCATTTAAACCATAACCACCTATCCCAAGTCTTAGTTATAAACCTTCCTCAACCTCGATAGCTCCCCCAAACCTATCCATAACCCTAATCCTGAAGGTGAAGGCAAAGCTAGAAGGGAGGGCAGACGGTAGAGTCAGACAGCGCTGACAGACTCGTCAAGATCTTGTGGAAAATACAGTGACTCCAGGAAACAAAATTGAGTGTAAGTGTCATCTTCTTTATACAGACCAGGGGCCTCATTTAGGCATAAATCCATACGCACAAAACCCTAACATAGAAAGATGCGTACGGAATATTTCCACGCACATCTCGGGGTTTATAAAACAATAAACCTGGTTTGCACCTTACGAAACTACAAACAATGCTTTCAAACTATTTTACTTTAACAGAACCATTTTAAACTCTGTTTACATTCTGGTATACAACATTTACATTAAGGTGTAATTTAATCCTGTGATGCAAAGCTACATTTTCAGCATTCAGTGTCAAATGATCCTACAGAAATCATTTTAATATGCTGATTTATTATCAGTAATGCTTCTTGATATTTTTCATAAACTGTGCTACTTTGTCTAGGATTCTTTGGTGAATACAAATTTAAAAAGAAACAATATTTATTTAAAATACAAATCTTTTGTAACAATAGACACTAGTGTTAGTTTTCATGCACGGTCAGTTTGTTGTTATTAGTCACACGTCTTCCTTTGTTCAGTTTTCCTGCCACTCCATGGACACCATCATTATGAGTTCATTTGGTTCAGCTGTGTTCTATTAATCATCTAGTTTGAGTTCCTATTTAAATTGTACCCTCACGTTCATTCTCTCTCTGGTCTTGCTTATGCTAGGGTGTTGTTGTAAAGTTTTCTTTCATCGAAGCAAGGACCAGGGGTCTCATTTATAAAGCGTGCGTACGCACAAAACGGGGCTGGAAATGTACGTACGCACGCCAGTTCCCACGCAAAGGTTGTGATCTATAAAAAAACAAACTTGACGGGAGAATGTGCGCACCTTTAAGCAAACTTTGAGCCGCGCGTACGCACATTCTGGAGACAAAGGGAATTGGCGACACCGATGGTGAGCTGGAGTTAAATGTCTTTTTGGTCACTTTTAGACAGAAAATCGAAATAAAATTATACAGAAAGATAATTCAAATATAATTTCACTCACCAAGCCTATCACTTGAAGCAAATATCCACACCTTAAATGTCCGCGCCAGCGAGCGCGTTGGGCCGTTTAGTGAAACTGACGCACGGCAGATGAAGTAAAACTGTAAATCTTCATTATGAGTCCTTATCATAAATAGGCTACAGTGATGTTCACAATAACAGTTTAAATAAAATAATGATTTAAACTATGTTTTACTTCTGTTATTATCATTTAGATTAAATATGCCATTCATGGAGTTAAACACTTAAACTAGGCCTACATGAAATTTACTGAAAAGTTAAAATATATATATATATAAATAGCCTATACATATTTGTTGTGGATGCAATGCTTTTGAACCCTTTTCCTTTGGCATGCTGTGTTTTAATGTTTTATCTACAGAGATAATTGTTTATCATGATAAGAGCAGATTGTGCAAATATAATGCACAACAATGTCTATTTGTTTCCATTAAAAATATAAATCAATTAAAAATACTATTTGGTCAGTGGAAAAGATTGAGAAAAACTTTCTCTGAAATGTATTTTACACTATTTGAGTTATTTATTCAAAAACAAGGCAAGGATAGGCTACTAAAATATTTGTATTAATGTAATGTGATGGCACATCCGTATTTCATATTTTCCTAATGTCTCGTACCGTCAAACATGTTATCACGTTGATGAATAATCACATGCAAATGATATGCATAGTAAAACGAGGCGTGTGGTTATTTCGGGGAGGAGACGCATGTGCGCACAATCTTCCGCTGAGTGGGATTTATAAAGCGAATCCTGCGCAGGTTCTGGCGTACGCACGGTTTTATAAGTCTGAATATTTTTTTGCGTACGCCATTTTTGGCTTTCGGGCGCACGTACACTTTTAGTAAGGATCCTACGCACAGTTTTATAAATGAGACCCCAGGAGACAGTTTGGATCACGTTCAAATTAGAAGTGATCTGACTCATTTAAAATACAATAGAGATAACAGGACTGGCAGGAAAGGAGACTCAATAATCATCTGAAATCAGTCTACTAAACTTTATCAGTTTATATATTGTAGTGGAAAAACTAAATTAAACATTTAATAAATTTGTAATCCTTCAGTGTGTATCCACATTCTGTTTGCATGCGTGTTATTGAATTAAAATTGTGTTGAAACTTTATTCTTCAGTCCTTGTCTGTCTGCCTACAACAACCGTTCAAAAGTTTGGGGTCAGTTTTTTTTCTTTTTTTTTTCTCTCTTTTTGAAATAAATTAATACTTCTATTCAGCAAGGATGTGTTAGCTTAATTTTGTATTATTTTAGTGATAGTGATATTATCAATATTATTAAGTGATCGTGAAGATTTATATTGTTAAAAAAAGATGAAATTTAACTCTTTAATCAATGAATCCTGAAAAAAAAGGATTTATATATATATATATTTTAATTCTATCATGGGTTCCAAAAACACACGGTTTCCGCACAACGGTTTCCAACATTAATAATAACCGAGTGTAAACATAAAATATACATATTACAATGATTTCATATCTTAAAATGACAAAATATAATGCCATTCTTTTAAAGTGTAATCATGTTTCACAACATTAGTGTTTTTTGTTGTTGTTTAAAAAACACACAAAAAAAAACAAAAAAAAAACAAACGAACGGTGGTGTATATCAAACAGTGGGTCCATTTAGTCCCAATTAGTATTGCATTAGTGCACCTAGATGTGTACATGATCTTAATACACTTACTACAGCAAGCTACTTAAAACCTACTTGAACATTAGTCAGTGCACTACATAAAATGGCTTGAAATGCAATTATTTTTTGGTAAAAAATAAATAAATAAATACATTTGTTAACCATAACATTTTCGCTTTTTATTGCAGCCGGTCCACACATGGCAATGCTGAAAGAAGTTGGTCAGATGAACACTGACAGTCTGCAGTCTTCTTTCAAAAATTGGACCAACATTGATGCTTTTCTCCACAATGATGCCACGATCCCCATCCACTCGAGTTTGGTGGACCCCCATGCTAAATTGATTGATTACGATTTTGACTTTGATGGATTGGTCATCCAGTTGACAGAGTTGTCGGGTTTGAAAGCAGACTTTCACTACATCCACCTTCCAAGGATTGAGCAGCACCATCTCAGAGCGCACTGGTCCATTCTGAAAAAACACGTGCAACTACGCGACTGCAGTTCTTCAGGGGTGGAAGCACTACGATGCAGCCAAGGAATAACGCTGGCACACGTTGATGGTGGATACTTTTTGAACCTTACCGTCATGAGCAGTAACATGCAGCATCCCCACCATCACACAACCAAGACACATTTGGCCAAAGAAAATGCCATCGAAATTCTCAATAATGTGATTGAAACCTTCAGGACCAAGCTCAGGAACCTACCCCCAAGGGACCTTGCTCGTCCGACGGTCCAAAAAAACAACCCATGCAATCTTGCCTCGATGAACGTCCTTAAAAAGGACAGACTGTATATTCTGCAGCTGCTGGATGAGTCAATTCAGCAGATCGTTGCCTCAAATAACGACCTGGCCATTTTAAAAACCTTGTCTATATTTGGCCAGAAAGATGACAGTTCCTTGGTACTTTCCAGGCTGGTGGACCTGGCCCATGTTCAGAGCATGTCCATCCATGCTGCATGCACATTAACCGCAAAGGACCCATCCACTCATCTGCTATGGTCACGCTACGGCCTGCAGGAATTGGTGGGCCCACGGGGGAGACTCTACACCGCGCTGTCAATGCACGAGACGGTGAATTACCAGTCAAAATTGGACTGCAGTGACATGGACATCTCAGGTGAGCTGCGCTGCATCCTCCGGTCAGATCAACTGAACTTCTTGCAATTATATGTGAACTCACCGCACCTGCACATTCAGACCCCTTTCAAACACCCTGTAAGCGGTGTCATCGTGACATGCGGATTGTCTCATCCACAATTCACCAAGGCAATGTTGACGAGGGCGTTGTCCTACCTGGACCACATGCAAGACCTGGCAAGCAAAATGGCTTCTCAGCTGGGGTGCCGGATCGAGCAGGTGGTCTTCTTTGACGCGCGCACGGGCATCCCCCCGGCTCTCAGTGCTGCCGACGCATTCAGTGTGCCGAATTTGGAGAGGCTCCTAGCTAAACTCCCTATGGTTGTCCCCTTTGTGGACAATTCCCAAGGTGAAGGCCTTTTGACCACCTGCAAGCAGGTGTTGAATCACATCACCAAAACTCTAAGGAGCTTGTTCAACTCCCACCTTGGAATGGTGGGTTTGAGGAATCCTGGAGCAGCTTCCAGCTGGAGCTGGCACTGGAGGAGTTTTTCTACGGCCAGCCGCTTTCCTCGATGGACGTACCATACAGCGTTAGCCTGGGGACAAATTCCACAAGTCCATTTAGCCTCACATTTCAGAAGGGATTCTTGGGGCTCATGCCTTTCTCCAGTGCCACTTCTAACGTTGAACCTCCACCTTTGGATCACTGGACCCGTGACGGACTCCAAATGTCCAGAATCAAGAGGATCTTCCCTTTGACCGAGGTGCTTGACGCTGCCCCAGCTGTCACTGGCGAAGTGCTGCTCAAAGTATTGATCTGCGACCTCTTCAAAATGAACGAAGGAATTCCGATGGCTGGTCTCTCTGGCTCTTCCCCACCAGGGATACTCAAAGGTGCCCTTACTCTGGACACATTTGTGCAAGAGTTGGCCACCAGGGATGCTTTTCCAGGTCCTCACACCTTTGGACGTGCCAGGACCTTGGTGGAGAGAACTGGGAAAAAATGTGGCGGAATGTCTACTGCTGGGGTTTCAGGAGCTCAAAATCAAATACTTTCCCGCCGTTTCATTCAGAGATTATAGGGGAGCCAAACGTATTTACTGGAAGGCCAACGAATACGTGGAGTTGTTATACGGAAAACAGACCGCGTCTCTACTGGCAAGAGCTGTTGCGGTCACTGGGGACGTGTGCCTGGAAATAGAAAGACGGTCACTGTCTTACTCCCGGAACTTGGAGAAGTACAGGGATGCGGGGAT
>JARPMJ010008783.1:25000-32000 GCA_033366665.1 Phoxinus dragarum | reverse complement strand
CAAGAATCAGTGCTGGTCATAATCATATAAATAACTTTAACTTTTTGAATTCCTTTACTTGCTTTATGCTTTACAAATAAACATTCATTGAATAAATAATAAATTATTGAGTATAATTATATATACTGTACACTCACACACACACACACACACACACACACACACACACACACACACACACACACACACACACACACACACACACACACACACATTCATATTCTATTCTATGTATTTATACTGATCATAACAGAAATGGGTAATTTCAGCTGTAATGAGTATGAAGTGTCTGGAAGTGTGATTTATGATATTCAGTGATTTTGATTTCTGCTCGCTCCTCTGTTGCTTGTTCTCGGTCTGAAAGCTGTGGTGGTTTAGACAAAGTGTTGGTGAATTGTTTAAGCGCTGAGACATACTTCAGTAATGTTGTGAATAGTGCGATATTCATAGAGATGTTAGGCCCTATTGTAACACCTATTGTAAAGTATCAAACGCGAAACGCAAGTAACTCTGTGGGCGGATCCCAGCGCTGTCGCTATTATAACGGCGGATTGCTATTATAACGGCGGATCGCTATTATACCGGTGGATCGCTATTATAACGGTGGATCGCTATTATAACGGCGGATCGCTATTATAACGGTGGATCGCTATTATAACGGCGGATTGCTATTATAACGGCGGATTGCTATTATACCGGTGGATCGCTATTATAACGGTGGATCGCTATTATAACGGCGGATCGCTATTATACCGGTGGATCGCTATTATAACGGTGGATCGCTATTATAACGGTGGATCGCTATTATAACGGCGGATTGCTATTATAACGGCGGATCGCTATTATACCGGTGGATCGCTATTATAACGGCGGATCGCTATTATAACGGTGGATCGCTATTATAACGGCGGATTGCTATTATAACGGCGGATCGCTCGCTTTTATAACGGCGGATTGCTATTATAACGGCGGATTGCTATTATAACGGCGGATTGCTATTATAACGGCGGATCGCTATTATAATGGCGGATCGCTATTATAACGGCGGATTGCTATTATAACGGCGGATCGCTATTATAACGGCGGATCGCTATTATAACGGCGGATCGCTATTATAACGGTGGATCGCTATTATAACGGCGGATTGCTATTATAACGGCGGATCGCTCGCTTTTATAACGGCAGATCGCTATTATAACGGCGGATCGCTATTATAACGGCGGATCGCTCGCTTTTATAACGGCAGATCGCTATTATAACGGCGGATCGCTATTATAACGGCGGATCGCTCGCTTTTATAACCAGGGGTGCACATAACTTTTTCAGTGAGTTACTCAGGTGAGGACCAGGAGATGGTGTTTGGTACTCACCCCATATGTAGCGTGGCCACAGCTGTCAATCATGACGTCACATTTCCATTTTTATAGCATAAAATAACTAACTAAAACCAAACTTATAAAATAAAAATAAACGAACACTTACATTTACATCAGCGTGAAAAGAATTACCTAAAATGATAGAAAAAAAAATTATTTGAAGTGTTATTTGATTGTTCAGATATATGTATTTGTATAAATTAAATATAATTAATCCTTATTAAAGATATTAAAGAGCAGTGAATTTTCTCTTTTTATTTTGTTGTTTGATCAATATTAAGTGTACAGAGGGCATTAGGTTTATTACGCACTGTCACTTTAAGAGTGTGCAGATCCAATTGCACTGATGCACGGTACGTTCTGTAAAGACATAACCGACTGTGTTTACGTGAATACTCTCCAAAACGGACATTTAGACATAATGTTGTGTGTATTTGTCCATTCAGACGCGAAAGAGAGCTCGATTCAGTCCTTGCGCGCAGCGTCTATGTGCGGGGCTGCACGCGTCGGGTCGTGTGTGTGTGTGTGTGTTCGCACAGAAAAACATACCGAATAAAGCTGTCTTTCGCGTCGTCACTCTTATTCAGATCTATCCATATGTCTGCTCTTCTCTTTCTCCCAGACGTTTACATTTTTTAACGATTTGAGACATGCATGAAGCGCATGCCGACTCGGTAGATCAGCACGTTACAATTAAAATGTGCGCATCTTCCACAAACGCAAATCAGTTCTGACTGGATCACTTCCCCAATCGTCCCTCCCTTACATTTCCGTCTAGTTTTTATTCGTCATAGTGGTCGTCATTTAAAACAAGGTTTTTATTTAGTTATCGTCTCGTTTTCATCTGTGAAAAAATTTAATTAACACTGCCTAGGTTGCATTTTGGCGACAGTACGCAAAGGCGCGTAGTAACACAAGTGGCATTACGCATTCCTGATTTTTGTCGCGCATGCGTACTGCGTACCAGTTATGTGCACCCCTGTTTATAACGGCAGATCGCTATTATAACGGCGGATCGCTATTATAACCGCGGATCGCTGTTATAACCGCGGATCGCTATTATAACGGGCGGATTGCTATTATAACGGTGGATCGCTATTATAACGGCGGATCGCTATTATAACGGCGGATTGCTATTATAACGGTGGATTGCTATTATAACGGTGGATCGCTATTATAACCGCGGATCGCTATTATAACCGCGGATCGCTATTATAACGGCGGATTGCTATTATAACGGCGGATTGCTATTATAACGGTGGATCGCTATTATAACGGCGGATCGCTATTATAACGGCGGATCGCTATTATAACGGCGGATTGCTATTATAACGGAGGATCGCTATTATAACGGCGGATCGCTATTATAACCGCGGATCGCTATTATAACGGCGGATCGCTATTATAACGGAGGATCGCTATTATAACGGCGGATCGCTATTATAACGGCGGATCGCTATTATAACGGAGGATTGCTATTATAACGGCGGATCGCTATTATAACGGCGGATCGCTATTATAACCGCGGATCGCTATTATAACGGCGGATCGCTATTATAACGGCGGATTGCTATTATAACGGAGGATTGCTATTATAACGGTGGATCGCTATTATAACGGAGGATCGCTATTATAACGGCGGATCGCTATTATAACCGCGGATCGCTATTATAACGGCGGATCGCTATTATAACGGCGGATCGCTATTATAACGGCGGATTGCTATTATAACGGCGGATCGCTATTATAACGGCGGATCGCTATTATAACGGCGGATTGCTATTATAACGGCGGATCGCTATTATAACGGCGGATTGCTATTATAACGGCGGATCGCTATTATAACGGCGGATCGCTATTATAACCGCGGATCGCTATTATAACGGCGGATCGCTATTATAACGGAGGATCGCTATTATAACGGCGGATCGCTATTATAACGGCGGATCGCTATTATAACGGTGGATTGCTATTATAACGGCGGATTGCTATTATAACGGCGGATTGCTATTATAACGGCGGATCGCTATTATAACGGCGGATCGCTATTATAACGGCGGATCGCTATTATAACGGCGGATCGCTATTATAACGGCGGATCGCTATTATAACGGCGGATCGCTATTATAACGGCGGATCGCTATTATAACGGCGGATCGCTATTATTCGGCGGATTGCTATTATAACGGTGGATTGCTATTATAACGGTGGATTGCTATTATAACGGCGGATTGCTATTATAACGGCGGATTGCTATTATAACGGCGGATCGCTATTATAACGGCGGATCGCTATTATAACGGCGGATTGCTATTATAACGGCGGATTGCTATTATAACGGCGGGATCGCTATTATAACGGCGGATCGCTATTATAACGGCGGATCGCTATTATAACGGCAGATTGCTATTATAACGGCGGATTGCTATTATAACGGCGGATTGCTATTATAACGGCGGGTTTGCCGGCGCACGCCAGGAGCGGTTCACAGCCGAGGAGACCGACATTCTCGTCAGGGCCGTAAAACACAGAGAAGTGACATTGTATGAGGATGATGGAGAAACACACACACATTAGCTTCGGTTAAACAGGCGTATAATAATTTGGGTAAATGCGTAATCTAGATTTATGTATTTTTTCACATCTTCACGGACACAACAATGATTTCCCTCGTGTGTTAATATTTTTCCTTGTAATAATGTATGATTTGCAAAAATGAAAACTGCTGTGTCTGTTTATATTATAGAATCAAAGTGTGTGTGTTGTTCACACGCTACATAATGGCCAAGCACGCGCCCTTAAAATAGCATATGACTAACGCGCGGCGCCGCTGTCTTTAGACTGGGTTTCTCCTGGTCAGCGGCGGAGTTGTTTTCTGAAACTGCAGAATATCACCAGGGAACGTTTGCGCCGGAACACACTCCTCTTTACACTGAACCGCCCCCCTGAGCGCAAGTTCATTCCCTAATTTACCGTTGTGTGTCTGTGGAGGGAAGAGTCCGCTGTGCGCGGGTGCAGAATAGGAATGATAAATGCGCCGGTGTACAAAGTCTATTGCGCTGGGTGCAAGATAGAGCCCGCTAACTTCATCTAAGGACATGAACCGATCGACTTCAGCACAAGATACCGTCTGCAATTAAAGAGCTAAATTAATTCTTACACTCTCATTTCTGCTAATCTCAACCTTCCTCTTCTTCAGTGGTTCCGTTGTGTCCTTAAAATGTCGAGTCACAGTGTAACTGTAGCGCTGTGTGCTTTAGATCGGCTCACACGGGATCTGGAGGTGTGCACTAGAGTTACTGAGCACACTTCTGAGTGTTCTTCAGAGAGATGCTGAAACCAGAGACGTTCAACAACAGCAGACACCAGTCCAGGAATTACACTGCAGTATTATCTGTATATGCCTTGATATTAAAGGGATCCTGACATCAAATTTGCCTTGATCTTTTGACATATAAGATGACTTTGTACCATTAAAACATCCTGAACATTTCAGAGCTTAAAACAACCTCCTGATTATAAACAAATCTCCAGAAACGGCTCGTTTGGACATTGCAGGATCTGTGACGTCCTGCAATATCCAAGTTGCAAAAAAATGAGGATTTACTAGTATCTGTAAAACCGCATTTTTCCATCTTAAAAAATATCTAAATTACGCCATATGCTCTCATTGACAAATGCGGAACAGTTAGTTGATGCGTTCATGAGCTCAAGGCTAGATTATTGTAATGCTCTACTGGGTGGTTGCCCTGCACGCTTAATAAACAAACTACAGCTAGTTCAAAACGCAGCAGCTCGAGTTCTTACTAGAACCAGGAAGTATGACCATATTAGCCCCGTTCTGTCAACACTGCATTGGCTGCCTATTAAACATCATATACATTTTTAAATATTGCTGATTACTTACAAAGCACTAAATGGTTTATCTCCGCAGTGCTTGAGCGAGCTCTTAACGCATTATAGTCCTTCACGTCTACTGCGATCTCAAAATTCCGGCCAGTTTATAATACCTAGAATATCAAAATCGACTTCTGGCGGTAGATCCTTTTCCTACTTAGCACCAAAACTCTGGAACAGTCTTCCTAACGTACCAAAAACCTTTAAGCTGGCTATGATTAAACCGCTTGTAAAAACAGCAACTTGATCCTACAAAACTAGTCAATTACAGGCCGATCTCTAATCTGCCATTTCTGTCAAAGATATTAGAAAAAGCAGTATCCTCACAACTGTGTTCCTTTCTAGAAAGAAATTATATCTGCGAGGATTTTCAGTCTTCCTACCATTGTCCGGGAAGCAGACACACTCTGTCAGTTCAAATCTAGACTAAACACACATCTCTTCGGCCTAGCATACACATAACACATTATAGACTTCTATAACTCAATGTTAGGCTGCATAGTTTAGAACAGCCGGGACTGGGAACACTTCCCGTAATCCTGATGTACTTGGTACATCATAAGAAGGATGGCGTCTACGCTAATATTAGTCTCTCTGTCTATCCCGAGGTTTACCGCTGTCCACCGGAACCAGGCCGTATCCAGATCTGATGAAGGACCAGCGCCAGGACACGACGACGACGCCGCTGACCTGAAGTGTCAACCAGTCTCTCCTCCTCTCCACTCCGACTTCAACCAACCGGAACTGGACAAATACTCTGATTCATTCTGAACTTCATACACTGTTCACTCATTGGCCAGAGGAGAACTGGCCCCCGACTGAGCCTGGGTTCTCCCAAGGTTTTTTTCTCCATTCTGTCCCTGATGGAGTTTTGGTTCCTTGCCGCTGTTGCCTTACCTTCTGGCTTGCTTAGTTGGGGACATTTAATATTCAACAATATTATAGATCTGCCTTAAAAGTGGACGATGATGAAATAGTTTTTTGTATTATTTTCTTGTTATCACTGTGAAGCTGCTTTGATACAATCTGTATTGTAAAAAGCTCTATATAAATAAAGATGACTTGACTTGGTGGGAAAACAAGTGGTTTGTGTCACGCTAAAACATTTCATTCTGTTAAATCAAATTACACAAATTAGTTTGATAATATCAGAGGGGTGTTGTTCAAAAGTTTGGGGGTTTGGGTCTCTTCTGCTCACCAAAGCTGCATTTATCTGATCATAAATACAGTAAATACAGTGAAATATTATTATAATGTAGATCATCAGTTCTCTATGTGAATATATAGTAAAGTGTAATTTATTCCTGTGATCAAAGCTGAGTTTATCATCATTACTCCAGTCTCCAGTGTCACATGATCCTCCAGAAATCAGTGTAATGATGATCTGATGATCTAGACACATTTATGATTATTATCAGTGTTGAAAATTATTGTTTTTAATGTCTTTACTGTCACTTTTGATCTATTTAACAATGTCTTTATTTCTAAAAAAAGAAGTTTTTAAATGAACGGTACAGTATATGTTGTGTGTAATTAACTTTACAGAGATATAATGTGAACAGTAAAATGACATTCTCCTGTTGAATGAAGTGTTCCCTGTATGGTACGTCAGCTTTACAGTAAACCAATTAACATGTCTTCACATTCACTGACATCAAGAGTCCATCTTTTAAATTCAATTAGTCTCTTCTGGAACCAGACAAAAGCAGAGGATGTTCTGCAGACGA
>JARPMJ010008783.1:0-15000 GCA_033366665.1 Phoxinus dragarum | reverse complement strand
TGAGGAGTGTGTGTCCGACTGAGGAGTGTGGGTCCGAGGTGAGGAGTGTGTGTCCGAGGTGAGGAGTGTGTGTCCGAGTGAGGAGTGTGTGGAGTGAGGTGAGGAGTGTGTGTCCGACTGAGGAGTGTGGGTCCGAGTGAGGAGTGTGGGTCCGAGGTGAGGAGTGTGTGTCCGAGTGAGGAGTGTGTGTCCGAGGTGAGGAGTGTGTGTCCGAGGTGAGGAGTGTGTGTCTGAGTGAGGAGTGTGTGGAGTGAGGTGAGGAGTGTGTGTCCGAGGTGATGAGTGTGTGTCCGAGTGAGGAGTGTGTGTCCGAGGTGATGAGTGTGTGTCCGAGGTGAGGAGTGTGTGTTCAAGGTGAGGAGTGTGTGTCCGAGCCTAGGTGAGGAGTGTGTGTCCGAGCCTAGGTGAGGAGTGTGTGTCTGAGGTGAGGAGTGTGTGTCGGAGGTGAGGAGTGCATGTCCGTGGTGATGAGTGTGTGGCCGAGGTGAGGAGTGTGTGTCCGAGGGAGGAGTGTGTGTCCGAGTGAGAAGTGTGTGTCCGAGGGGAGGAGTGTGTGTCCGAGGTGATGAGTGTGTGTCCGAGGTGATGAGTGTGTGTCCGAGGTGATGAGTGTGTGTCCGAGGTGATGAGTGTGTGGCCGAGGGGAGGAGTGTGTGTCCGAGGTGAGGAGTGTGTGTGAAGAGCTCAGCACACGGAGAACAGCGGGACAGATCCTCACCTCGCTGGTGTCAAACGGCCCCTGACTGCCAATAACAGACACTGCTCTCCTGTGAAGAGATCAGGACCAGCGGAGCCCGAACTTCTGCTCATCTCACAACACCACAGAACTTACTCAACACACACTTCACATATCTGTTTTTTTTCTTCATTAGCAGCAGATGGAATGAAAAACCTGAATTATTTCTGCATTTATCTGACTGTCTTTCTTTGCTATGAATAATTTAATATTTCCCCGTTTAGTTGGTATTATTACACCACGCTGCTAAATAACATCTGATATTTTTTAACATATTTAACCACTTCTTTCCAGATTGTTAGTTAAATTATACTGTTTAAGTACTTAATTTTGTCATAAAAATTAAGCTTTTGACATTTGACTCATACACACTCACACTAAGGGGCCAACCCCTGGTGTAAAGCGTGAGATGCAGTGGTATAAAGCGTAATATGCAGTGGTGTAAAGCGTAAGATGCAGTGGAGTAAAGCGTGGGATGCAGTGGTGTAAAGCGTGGGATGCAGTGGAGTAAAGCGTGGGGTGCAGTGGAGTAAAGCGTGGGATGCAGTGGTGTAAAGCGTGGGATGCAGTGGTGTAAAGCGTGGGGTACAGTGGTGTAAAGCGTGGGGTACAGTGGTGTAAAGCGTGGGATGCAGTGGTATAAATTGTAAAGCATGGGATGCAGTGGTGTAAAGCGTGGGATACAGTGGTGTAAAGCATGGGATGCAGTGGTGTAAAGCGTGGGATGCAGTGGTGTAAAGCATGGGATGCAGTGGTGTAAAGCGTGGGATGCAGTGGTGTAAAGCGTGGGATGCAGTGGTGTAAAGAATGGGATGCAGTGGTGTAACGTGTGGGGTACAGTGGTGTAAAGCTTGGGGTACAGTGGTGTAAAGCGTGGGATGCAGTGGTGTAAAGCGTGGGATGCAGTGTAGTAAAGCGTTTTGCCGTTTTCTTCCTGTAAACTTCACTCATTTATTTTCACAGTGAGGAAGAAGAGAAGCGAACTAAACCACATTCACAGCCAGTCGGGACTGAATTGCAAAACCCAAACTTCAAACTTTCTCCTGTTTGAGAGAGAACACGTTTATGTCCAGACTGACCCGCACCTGCTCTCGGCCTCCTCTGGACACATGAGCAGCATCAGTGTCAGCATGAGCCTGGCGCCGTGAGGAGTGTGTGTCCGACTGAGGAGTGTGGGTCCGAGTGAGGAGTGTGGGTCCGAGGTGAGGAGTGTGTGTCCGAGGTGAGGAGTGTGTGTCCGAGTGAGGAGTGTGTGGAGTGAGGTGAGGAGTGTGTGTCCGACTGAGGAGTGTGGGTCCGAGGTGAGGAGTGTGTGTCCGAGGTGAGGAGTGTGTGTCCGAGTGAGGAGTGTGTGGAGTGAGGTGAGGAGTGTGTGTCCGACTGAGGAGTGTGGGTCCGAGTGAGGAGTGTGGGTCCGAGGTGAGGAGTGTGTGTCCGAGTGAGGAGTGTGTGTCCGAGGTGAGGAGTGTGTGTCCGAGGTGAGGAGTGTGTGTCTGAGTGAGGAGTGTGTGGAGTGAGGTGAGGAGTGTGTGTCCGAGGTGATGAGTGTGTGTCCGAGTGAGGAGTGTGTGTCCGAGGTGATGAGTGTGTGTCCGAGGTGAGGAGTGTGTGTTCAAGGTGAGGAGTGTGTGTCCGAGCCTAGGTGAGGAGTGTGTGTCCGAGCCTAGGTGAGGAGTGTGTGTCTGAGGTGAGGAGTGTGTGTCGGAGGTGAGGAGTGCATGTCCGTGGTGATGAGTGTGTGGCCGAGGTGAGGAGTGTGTGTCCGAGGGAGGAGTGTGTGTCCGAGTGAGAAGTGTGTGTCCGAGGGGAGGAGTGTGTGTCCGAGGTGATGAGTGTGTGTCCGAGGTGATGAGTGTGTGTCCGAGGTGATGAGTGTGTGTCCGAGGTGATGAGTGTGTGGCCGAGGGGAGGAGTGTGTGTCCGAGGTGAGGAGTGTGTGTGAAGAGCTCAGCACACGGAGAACAGCGGGACAGATCCTCACCTCGCTGGTGTCAAACGGCCCCTGACTGCCAATAACAGACACTGCTCTCCTGTGAAGAGATCAGGACCAGCGGAGCCCGAACTTCTGCTCATCTCACAACACCACAGAACTTACTCAACACACACTTCACATATCTGTTTTTTTTCTTCATTAGCAGCAGATGGAATGAAAAACCTGAATTATTTCTGCATTTATCTGACTGTCTTTCTTTGCTATGAATAATTTAATATTTCCCCGTTTAGTTGGTATTATTACACCACGCTGCTAAATAACATCTGATATTTTTTAACATATTTAACCACTTCTTTCCAGATTGTTAGTTAAATTATACTGTTTAAGTACTTAATTTTGTCATAAAAATTAAGCTTTTGACATTTGACTCATACACACTCACACTAAGGGGCCAACCCCTGGTGTAAAGCGTGAGATGCAGTGGTATAAAGCGTAATATGCAGTGGTGTAAAGCGTAAGATGCAGTGGAGTAAAGCGTGGGATGCAGTGGTGTAAAGCGTGGGATGCAGTGGAGTAAAGCGTGGGGTGCAGTGGAGTAAAGCGTGGGATGCAGTGGTGTAAAGCGTGGGATGCAGTGGTGTAAAGCGTGGGGTACAGTGGTGTAAAGCGTGGGGTACAGTGGTGTAAAGCGTGGGATGCAGTGGTATAAATTGTAAAGCATGGGATGCAGTGGTGTAAAGCGTGGGATACAGTGGTGTAAAGCATGGGATGCAGTGGTGTAAAGCGTGGGATGCAGTGGTGTAAAGCATGGGATGCAGTGGTGTAAAGCGTGGGATGCAGTGGTGTAAAGCGTGGGATGCAGTGGTGTAAAGAATGGGATGCAGTGGTGTAACGTGTGGGGTACAGTGGTGTAAAGCTTGGGGTACAGTGGTGTAAAGCGTGGGATGCAGTGGTGTAAAGCGTGGGATGCAGTGTAGTAAAGCGTGGGGTGCAGTGGTGTAAAGCGTGGGATGCAGTAGAGTAAAGCGTGGGATGCAGTGGAGTAAAGCGTAGGATAAAGTTGTGTAAAGTGTAGGATGCAGTGGTGTAAAGTGTGGGATGCAGTGGTATAAAGCGAAAGATGCAGTGGTATAAAGCGTAAGATGCAGTGGTATAAAGCGTAAGATAAAGTGGTGTAAAGTGTAAAGCGTAAGATATAGTGGAAAAAAGTGTGGGATGCAGTGGTGTAAAGCGTGGGATGCAGTGGAGTAAAGCGTGGGGTGCAGTGGTGTAAAGCGTGGGATGCAGTGGAGTAAAGCGTGAGGTGCAGTGGTGTAAAGCGTGAGGTGCAGTGGTGTAAAGCGTGGGATGCAGTGGTGTAAAGTGTGGGATGCAGTGGTGTAAAGTGTGGGATGCAGTGGTGTAAAGCGTGGGATGCAGTGGTGTAAAGTGTGGGATGCAGTGGTGTAAAGTGTGGGATGCAGTGGTGTAAAGCGTGGGGTACAGGTGTGTAAAGCGTGGGATGCAGTGGAGTAAAGTGTAAAGCGTAAGATGCAGTGGTGTAAAGCGTGGGATGCAGTGGTGTAAAGTGTAAAGCGTAAGATGCAGTGGAGTAAAGCGTGGGATGCAGTGGTGTAAAGCGTGGGATGCAGTGGTGTAAAGCGTGGGGTGCAGTGGTGTAAAGCGTGGGATGCAGTGGAGTAAAGCGTGGGATGCAGTGGTGTAAAGTGTGGGATGCAGTGGTGTAAAGCGTGGGATGCAGTGGTGTAAAGCGTGGGGTACAGGTGTGTAAAGCGTGGGATGCAGTGGAGTAAAGTGTAAAGCGTAAGATGCAGTGGTGTAAAGCGTGGGATGCAGTGGAGTAAAGTGTAAAGCGTGGGATGCAGTGGAGTAAAGTGTAAAGCGTGGGATGCAGTGGTGTAAAGAGTGGGATAGAGTGGTGTAAAGAGTGGGATGCAGTGGTGTAAAGAGTGGGATGCAGTGGTGTAAAGAGTGGGATGCAGTGGTGTAAAGAGTGGGATGCAGTGGTGTAAAGAGTGGGATGCAGTGGTATAAAGCGTGGGATGCAGTGGTGTAAAGCGTGGGATGCAGTGGAGTAAAGCCTGGGATGCAGTGGTGTAAAGTGTGGGATGCAGTGGTGTAAAGTGTGGGGTGCAGTGGTGTAAAGAGTGGGATGCAGTGGTGTAAAGTGTGGGATGCAGTGGTGTAAAGCGTGGGATGCAGTAGTGTAAAGCGTGGGATGCAGTGGAGTAAAGTGTGGGATGCAGTGGTGTAAAGCGTGGGATGCAGTAGTGTAAAGCGTGGGGTGCAGTGGGGTAAAGCGTGGGATGCAGTGGTGTAAAGCGTGGGATGCAGTGGTGTAAAGCGTGGGATACAGTGGTGTAAAGCGTGGGATGCAGTGGTGTAAAGCGTGGGAAACAGTGGTGTAAAGCGTGGGGTACAGTGGTGTAAAGCGTGGGATGCAGTGGTATAAATTGTAAAGCATGGGATGCAGTGGTGTAAAGCGTGGGATACAGTGGTGTAAAGCATGGGATGCAGTGGTGTAAAGCGTGGGATGCAGTGGTGTAAAGCATGGGATGCAGTGGTGTAAAGCGTGGGATGCAGTGGTGTAAAGCGTGGGATGCAGTGGTGTAAAGAATGGGATGCAGTGGTGTAACGTGTGGGGTACAGTGGTGTAAAGCTTGGGGTACAGTGGTGTAAAGCGTGGGATGCAGTGGTGTAAAGCGTGGGATGCAGTGTAGTAAGCGTGGGGTGCAGTGGTGTAAAGCGTGGGATGCAGTAGAGTAAAGCGTGGGATGCAGTGGAGTAAAGCGTAGGATAAAGTTGTGTAAAGTGTAGGATGCAGTGGTGTAAAGTGTGGGATGCAGTGGTATAAAGCGAAAGATGCAGTGGTATAAAGCGTAAGATGCAGTGGTATAAAGCGTAAGATAAAGTGGTGTAAAGTGTAAAGCGTAAGATATAGTGGAAAAAAGTGTGGGATGCAGTGGTGTAAAGCGTGGGATGCAGTGGAGTAAAGCGTGGGGTGCAGTGGTGTAAAGCGTGGGATGCAGTGGAGTAAAGCGTGAGGTGCAGTGGTGTAAAGCGTGAGGTGCAGTGGTGTAAAGCGTGGGATGCAGTGGTGTAAAGTGTGGGATGCAGTGGTGTAAAGTGTGGGATGCAGTGGTGTAAAGCGTGGGATGCAGTGGTGTAAAGTGTGGGATGCAGTGGTGTAAAGTGTGGGATGCAGTGGTGTAAAGTGTGGGATGCAGTGGTGTAAAGCGTGGGGTACAGGTGTGTAAAGCGTGGGATGCAGTGGAGTAAAGTGTAAAGCGTAAGATGCAGTGGTGTAAAGCGTGGGATGCAGTGGAGTAAAGTGTAAAGCGTGGGATGCAGTGGAGTAAAGTGTAAAGCGTGGGATGCAGTGGTGTAAAGAGTGGGATGCAGTGGTGTAAAGCGTGGGATGCAGTGGAGTAAAGCGTGGGATGCAGTGGTGTAAAGTGTGGGATGCAGTGGTGTAAAGAGTGGGATGCAGTGGTATAAATTGTAAAGCATGGGATGCAGTGGTGTAAAGTGTGGGATGCAGTGGTGTAAAGTGTGGGATGCAATGGTATAAATTGTAAAGCATGGGATTCAGTGGAGTAAAGTGTGGGATGCAGTGGTATAAATTGTAAAGCATGGGATGCAGTGGAGTAAAGTGTGGGATGCAGTGGTGTAAAGTGTGGGATGCAGTGGTGTAAAGTGTGGGATGCAGTGGTGTAAAGCGTGGGATGCAGTGGTGTAAAGCATGGGATGCAGTGGTGTAAAGTGTGGGATGCAGTGGTGTAAAGCGTGGGATGCAGTTGTGTAAAGCATGGGATGCAGTGGTGTAACGCGTGGGGTACAGTGGTGTAAAGCGTGGGGTACAGTGGTGTAAAGCGTGGGATGCAGTGGTGTAAAGTGTGGGATGCAGTGGAGTAAAGCGTGGGGTGCAGTGGTGTAAAGCGTGGGATGCAGTGGAGTAAAGCGTGGGATGCAGTGGAGTAAAGCGTGGGATGCAGTGGTGTAAAGTGTGGGATGCAGTGGTGTAAAGTGTGGGATGCAGTGGTATAAAGCGTAAGATGCAGTGGTATAAAGCATAGGATGCAGTGGTATAAAGCGTAAGATGCAGTGGTGTAAATTGTAAAGCGTAAGATGCATTGGAGTAAAGCGTGGGATGCAGTGGTGTAAAGCGTGGGATGCAGTGGAGTAAAGCGTGGGGTGCAGTGGTGTAAAGTGTGGGATGCAGTGGTGTAAAGTGTGGGATGCAGTGGTGTAAAGCGTGGGATGCAGTGGTGTAAAGCGTGGGGTACAGGTGTGTAAAGCGTGGGATGCAGTGGAGTAAAGTTTAAAGCGTAAGATGCAGTGGTGTAAAGCAAGGGATGCAGTGGAGTAAAGTGTAAAGCGTGGGATGCAGTGGAGTAAAGTGTAAAGCGTGGGATGCAGTGGTGTAAAGAGTGGGATGCATTGGTGTAAAGAGTGGGATGCAGTGGTGTAAAGAGTGGGATGCAGTGGTGTAAAGAGTGGGATGCAGTGGTGTAAAGCGTGGGATGCAGTGGAGTAAAGCGTGGGATGCAGTGGTGTAAAGTGTGGGATGCAGTGGTGTAAAGTGTGGGGTGCAGTGGTGTAAAGAGTGGGATGCAGTGGTATAAAGTGTGGGATGCAGTGGTGTAAAGTGTGGGATGCAGTGGTGTAAAGCGTGGGATGCAGTGGTGTAAAGTGTGGGATGCAGTGGTGTAAAGTGTGGGATGCAGTGGTGTAAAGCGTGGGGTACAGGTGTGTAAAGCGTGGGATGCAGTGGAGTAAAGTGTAAAGCGTAAGATACAGTGGTGTAAAGCAAGGGATGCAGTGGAGTAAAGTGTAAAGCGTGGGATGCAGTGGAGTAAAGTGTAAAGCGTGGGATGCAGTGGTGTAAAGAGTGGAATGCAGTGGTGTAAAGAGTGGGATGCAGTGGTGTAAAGAGTGGGATGCAGTGGAGTAAAGATTGGGATTCAGTGGTGTAAAGCGTGGGATGCAGTGGAGTAAAGCGTGGGATGCAGTGGTGTAAAGTGTGGGATGCAGTGGTGTAAAGTGTGGGATGCAGTGGTGTAAAGTGTGGGATGCAGTGGTGTAAAGTGTGGGATGCAGTGGTGTAAAGAGTGGGATGCAGTGGTGTAAAGCGTGGGATGCAGTGGAGTAAAGCGTGGGATGCAGTGGTGTAAAGTGTGGGATGCAGTTGTGTAAAGTGTGGGGTGCAGTGGTGTAAAGAGTGGGATGCAGTGGTATAAATTGTAAAGCATGGGATGCAGTGGTGTAAAGTGTGGGATGCAGTGGTGTAAAGTGTGGGATGCAGTGGTATAAATTGTAAAGCATGGGATACAGTGGAGTAAAGTGTGGGATGCAGTGGTGTAAAGTGTGGGATGCAGTGGTGTAAAGTGTGGGATGCAGTGGAGTAAAGTGTGGGATGCAGTGGTGTAAAGCGTGGGATGCAGTGGTGTAAAGCATGGGATTAAGTGGTGTAAAGCGTGGGATACAGTGGTGTAAAGCGTGGGATGCAGTGGTGTAAAGCGTGGGATGCAGTGGTGTAAAGCGTGGGGTACAGTGGTGTAAAGCGTGGCATGCAGTGGTGTAAAGCGTGGGGTACAGTGGTGTAAAGCGTGGGATGCAGTGGTATAAATTGTAAGGAATGGGATGCAGTGGGGTAAAGCGTTTGATACAGTGGTGTAAAGCGTGGGATACAGTGGTGTAAAGCATGGGATGCAGTGGTGTAAAGCGTGGATGCAGTGGTGTAAAGCGTGGGATGCAGTGGTCTAAAGCGTGGGATGCAGTGGTGTAAAGCATGGGATGCAAGTGGTGTAAAGCGTGGGATGCAGTGGAGTAAAGTTTGGGATGCAGTGGTGTAAAGCGTGGGATGCAGTGGTGTAAAGCATGGGATGAAGTGGTGTAAAGCGTGGGATACAGTGGTGTAAAGCGTGGGATGCAGTGGTGTAAAGCATGGGATGCAGTGGTGTAAAGCGTGGGATGCAGTGGTGTAAAGCGTGGGATGCAGACAGTGGTGTAAAGCGTGGGATGCAGTGGTGTAAAGCATGGGGTACAGTGGTGTAAAGCGTGGGATGCAGTGGTGTAAAGCGTGGGATGCAGTGGTGTAAAGCGTGGGGTACAGTAGTGTAAAGCGTGGGGTACAGTGGTGTAAAGCGTGGGATGCAGTGGTATAAATTGTAAAGCATGGGATGCAGTGGTGTAAAGCGTGGGATACAGTGGTGTAAAGCATGGGATGCAGTGGTATAAAGCATTGGATGCAGTGGTGTAAAGCGTGGGATACAGTGGTGTAAAGTGTGGGATGCAGTGGTGTAAAGTGTGGGATGCAATGGTATAAATTGTAAAGCATGGGATTCAGTGGAGTAAAGTGTGGGATGCAGTGGTATAAATTGTAAAGCATGGGATGCAGTGGAGTAAAGTGTGGGATGCAGTGGTGTAAAGTGTGGGATGCAGTGGTGTAAAGTGTGGGATGCAGTGGTGTAAAGCGTGGGATGCAGTGGTGTAAAGCATGGGATGCAGTGGTGTAAAGTGTGGGATGCAGTGGTGTAAAGCGTGGGATGCAGTTGTGTAAAGCATGGGATGCAGTGGTGTAACGCGTGGGGTACAGTGGTGTAAAGCGTGGGGTACAGTGGTGTAAAGCGTGGGATGCAGTGGTGTAAAGTGTGGGATGCAGTGGAGTAAAGCGTGGGGTGCAGTGGTGTAAAGCGTGGGATGCAGTGGAGTAAAGCGTGGGATGCAGTGGAGTAAAGCGTGGGATGCAGTTGTGTAAAGTGTGGGATGCAGTGGTGTAAAGTGTGGGATGCAGTGGTATAAAGCGTAAGATGCAGTGGTATAAAGCATAGGATGCAGTGGTATAAAGCGTAAGATGCAGTGGTGTAAATTGTAAAGCGTAAGATGCATTGGAGTAAAGCGTGGGATGCAGTGGTGTAAAGCGTGGGATGCAGTGGAGTAAAGCGTGGGGTGCAGTGGTGTAAAGTGTGGGATGCAGTGGTGTAAAGTGTGGGATGCAGTTGTGTAAAGCGTGGGATGCAGTGGTGTAAAGCGTGGGGTACAGGTGTGTAAAGCGTGGGATGCAGTGGAGTAAAGTTTAAAGCGTAAGATGCAGTGGTGTAAAGCAAGGGATGCAGTGGAGTAAAGTGTAAAGCGTGGGATGCAGTGGAGTAAAGTGTAAAGCGTGGGATGCAGTGGTGTAAAGAGTGGGATGCATTGGTGTAAAGAGTGGGATGCAGTGGTGTAAAGAGTGGGATGCAGTGGTGTAAAGAGTGGGATGCAGTGGTGTAAAGCGTGGGATGCAGTGGAGTAAAGCGTGGGATGCAGTGGTGTAAAGTGTGGGATGCAGTGGTGTAAAGTGTGGGGTGCAGTGGTGTAAAGAGTGGGATGCAGTGGTATAAAGTGTGGGATGCAGTGGTGTAAAGTGTGGGATGCAGTGGTGTAAAGCGTGGGATGCAGTGGTGTAAAGTGTGGGATGCAGTGGTGTAAAGTGTGGGATGCAGTGGTGTAAAGCGTGGGGTACAGGTGTGTAAAGCGTGGGATGCAGTGGAGTAAAGTGTAAAGCGTAAGATACAGTGGTGTAAAGCAAGGGATGCAGTGGAGTAAAGTGTAAAGCGTGGGATGCAGTGGAGTAAAGTGTAAAGCGTGGGATGCAGTGGTGTAAAGAGTGGAATGCAGTGGTGTAAAGAGTGGGATGCAGTGGTGTAAAGAGTGGGATGCAGTGGAGTAAAGATTGGGATTCAGTGGTGTAAAGCGTGGGATGCAGTGGAGTAAAGCGTGGGATGCAGTGGTGTAAAGTGTGGGATGCAGTGGTGTAAAGTGTGGGATGCAGTGGTGTAAAGTGTGGGATGCAGTGGTGTAAAGTGTGGGATGCAGTGGTGTAAAGAGTGGGATGCAGTGGTGTAAAGCGTGGGATGCAGTGGAGTAAAGCGTGGGATGCAGTGGTGTAAAGTGTGGGATGCAGTTGTGTAAAGTGTGGGGTGCAGTGGTGTAAAGAGTGGGATGCAGTGGTATAAATTGTAAAGCATGGGATGCAGTGGTGTAAAGTGTGGGATGCAGTGGTGTAAAGTGTGGGATGCAGTGGTATAAATTGTAAAGCATGGGATACAGTGGAGTAAAGTGTGGGATGCAGTGGTGTAAAGTGTGGGATGCAGTGGTGTAAAGTGTGGGATGCAGTGGAGTAAAGTGTGGGATGCAGTGGTGTAAAGCGTGGGATGCAGTGGTGTAAAGCATGGGATTAAGTGGTGTAAAGCGTGGGATACAGTGGTGTAAAGCGTGGGATGCAGTGGTGTAAAGCGTGGGATGCAGTGGTGTAAAGCGTGGGGTACAGTGGTGTAAAGCGTGGCATGCAGTGGTGTAAAGCGTGGGGTACAGTGGTGTAAAGCGTGGGATGCAGTGGTATAAATTGTAAGGAATGGGATGCAGTGGGGTAAAGCGTGGGATACAGTGGTGTAAAGCGTGGGATACAGTGGTGTAAAGCATGGGATGCAGTGGTGTAAAGCGTGGGATGCAGTGGTGTAAAGCGTGGGATGCAGTGGTCTAAAGCGTGGGATGCAGTGGTGTAAAGCATGGGATGCAGTGGTGTAAAGCGTGGGATGCAGTGGAGTAAAGTTTGGGATGCAGTGGTGTAAAGCGTGGGATGCAGTGGTGTAAAGCATGGGATGAAGTGGTGTAAAGCGTGGGATACAGTGGTGTAAAGCGTGGGATGCAGTGGTGTAAAGCATGGGATGCAGTGGTGTAAAGCGTGGGATGCAGTGGTGTAAAGCGTGGGATGCAGACAGTGGTGTAAAGCGTGGGATGCAGTGGTGTAAAGCATGGGGTACAGTGGTGTAAAGCGTGGGATGCAGTGGTGTAAAGCGTGGGATGCAGTGGTGTAAAGCGTGGGGTACAGTAGTGTAAAGCGTGGGGTACAGTGGTGTAAAGCGTGGGATGCAGTGGTATAAATTGTAAAGCATGGGATGCAGTGGTGTAAAGCGTGGGATACAGTGGTGTAAAGCATGGGATGCAGTGGTATAAAGCATTGGATGCAGTGGTGTAAAGCGTGGGATACAGTGGTGTAAAGCGTGGGATGCAGTGGTGTAAAGCGTGGGATGCAGTGGTGTAAAGCGTGGGGTACAGTGGTGTAAAACGTGGGATGCAGTGGTGTAAAGCGTGGGATGCAGTGGTGTAAAGCGTGGGGTACAGTGGTGTAAAGTGTGGGATGCAGTGGTGTAAAGCATGTGATGCAGTGGAGTAAAGCGTGGGATGCAGTGGTGTAAAACATGGGATGCAGTGGTGTAAAGCGTGGGATACAGTGGTGTAAAGCGTGGGATGCAGTGGTGTAAAGCGTGGGATGCAGTGGTGTAAAGCGTGGGATGCAGTGGAGTAAAGCGTGGGATGCAGTGGTGTAAAGTGTGGGATGCAGTTGTGTAAAGTGTGGGATGCAGTGGTGTAAAGCATGTGATGCAGTGGAGTAAAGCGTGGGATGCAGTGGTGTAAAACATGGGATGCAGTGGTGTAAAGCGTGGGATACAGTGGTGTAAAGCGTGGGATGCAGTGGTGTAAAGCGTGGGATGCAGTGGTGTAAAGCGTGGGATGCAGTGGAGTAAAGCGTGGGATGCAGTGGAGTAAAGTGTGGGATGCAGTTGTGTAAAGTGTGGGATGCAGTGGAGTAAAGCGTGGGATGCAGTGGTGTAAAGTGTGGGATGCAGTGATGTAAAGTGTGGGATGCAGTGGTATAAATTGTAAAGCATGGGATGCAGTGGAGTAAAGTGTGGGATGCAGTGGTGTAAAGTGTGGGATGCAGTGGTGTAAAGTGTGGGATGCAGTGGTGTAAAGTGTGGGATGCAGTGGAGTAAAGTGTGGGATGCAGTGGTGTAAAGCGTGGGATGCAGTGGTGTAAAGCATGGGATTAAGTGGTGTAAAGCGTGGGATACAGTGGTGTAAAGCGTGGGATGCAGTGGTGTAAAGCGTGGATGCAGTGGTGTAAAGCGTGGGGTACAGTGGTGTAAAGCGTGGCATGCAGTGGTGTAAAGCGTGGGGTACAGTGTTGTAAAGCGGGGGATGCAGTGGTATAAATTGTAAGGAATGGGATGCAGTGGGGTAAAGCGTGGGATACAGTGGTGTAAAGCGTGGGATACAGTGGTGTAAAGCATGGGATGCAGTGGTGTAAAGCGTGGGATGCAGTGGTGTAAAGCGTGGGGTGCAGTGGGGTAAAGCGTGGGATGCAGTGGTGTAAAGCGTGGGATGCAGTGGTGTAAAGCATGGGATGAAGTGGTGTAAAGCCTGGGATACAGTGGTGTAAAGCGTGGGATGCAGTGGTGTAAAGCATGGGATGCAGTGGTGTAAAGCGTGGGGTGCAGTGGGGTAAAGCGTGGGATGCAGTGGTGTAAAGCGTGGGATGCAGTGGTGTAAAGCTTGGGATACAGTGGTGTAAAGCGTGGGATGCAGTGGTGTAAAGCATGGGATGCAGTGGTGTAACGCGTGGGGTACAGTGGTGTAAAGCGTGGGGTACAGTGGTGTAAAGCGTGGGATGTAGTGGTGTAAAGTGTGGGATGCAGTGGAGTAAAGCGTGGGGTGCAGTGGTGTAAAGCGTGGGATGCAGTGGAGTAAAGCGTGGGATGCAGTGGAGTAAAGTGTGGGATGCAGTGGTGTAAAGCGTGGGATGCAGTGGTGTAAAGCATGGGATGAAGTGGTGTAAAGCGTGGGATACAGTGGTGTAAAGCGTGGGATGCAGTGGTGTATTGCATGGGATGCAGTGGTGTAAAGCGTGGGATGCAGTGGTGTAAAGCGTGGGATGCAGACAGTGGTGTAAAGCGTGGGATGCAGTGGTGTAAAGCGTGGGGTACAGTGGTGTAAAGCGTGGGATGCAGTGGTGTAAAGCGTGGGATGCAGTGGTGTAAAGCGTGGGGTACAGTGGTGTAAAGCGTGGGGTACAGTAGTGTAAAGCGTGGGGTACAGTGGTGTAAAGCGTGGGATGCAGTGGTATAAATTGTAAAGCATGGGATGCAGTGGTGTAAAGCGTGGGATACAGTGGTGTAAAGCATGGGATGCAGTGGTATAAAGCATTGGATGCAGTGGTGTAAAGCGTGGGATAGAGTGGTGTAAAGCGTGGGATGCAGTGGTGTAAAGCGTGGGATGCAGTGGTGTAAAGCGTGGGGTACAGTGGTGTAAAACGTGGGATGCAGTGGTGTAAAGCGTGGGATGCAGTGGTGTAAAGCGTGGGGTACAGTGGTGTAAAGTGTGGGATGCAGTGGTGTAAAGCATGTGATGCAGTGGAGTAAAGCGTGGGATGCAGTGGTGTAAAACATGGGATGCAGTGGTGTAAAGCGTGGGATACAGTGGTGTAAAGCGTGGGATGCAGTGGTGTAAAGCGTGGGATGCAGTGGGGTAAAGCATGTGATGCAGTGGTGTAAAGCGTGGGGTACAGTGGTGTAAAGCGTGGGGTACAGTAGTGTAAAGCGTGGGGTACAGTGGTGTAAAGCGTGGGATGCAGTGGTATAAATTGTAAAGCATGGGATGCAGTGGTGTAAAGCGTGGGATACAGTGGTGTAAAGCATGGGATGCAGTGGTATAAAGCATGGGATGCAGTGGTGTAAAGCGTGGGATACAGTGGTGTAAAGCGTGGGATGCAGTGGTGTAAAGCGTGGGATGCAGTGGTGTAAAGCGTGGGGTACAGTGGTGTAAAACGTGGGATGCAGAGGTGTAAAGCGTGGGATGCAGTGGTGTAAAGCGTGGGGTACAGTGGTGTAAAGTGTGGGATGCAGTGGGGTAAAGCATGTGATGCAGTGGAGTAAAGCGTGGGATGCAGTGGTGTAAAACATGGGATGCAGTGGTGTAAAGCGTGGGATACAGTGGTGTAAAGCGTGGGATGCAGTGGTGTAAAGCGTGGGATGCAGTGGTGTAAAGCGTGGGATGCAGTGGAGTAAAGCGTGGGATGCAGTGGAGTAAAGCGTGGGATGCAGTGGTGTAAAGTGTGGATGCAGTGGTGTAAAGAGTGGGATGCAGTGGTATAAATTGTAAAGCATGGGATGCAGTGGTTTAAAGTGTGGGATGCAGTGGTGTAAAGTGTGGGATGCAGTGGTATAAATTGTAAAGCATGGGATGCAGTGGAGTAAAGTGTGGGATGCAGTGGTGTAAAGTGTGGGATGCAGTGGTGTAAAGTGTGGGATGCAGTGGTGTAAAGTGTGGGATGCAGTGGAGTAAAGTGTGGGATGCAGTGGTGTAAAGCGTGGGATGCAGTGGTGTAAAGCATGGGATTAAGTGGTGTAAAGCGTGGGATACAGTGTTGTAAAGCGTGGGATGCAGTGGTGTAAAGCGTGGGATGCTGTGGTGTAAAGCGCGGGGTACAGTGGTGTAAAGCGTGGCATGC
>JARPMJ010008782.1:0-32010 GCA_033366665.1 Phoxinus dragarum | reverse complement strand
TGTTGCCCATTTGTGTTTTGGGGAAAGCCCTGATATGAGGCTGCACAGGTCCCTCAGATCTGGATTGAGAAATGTCTGTGAAGAGGCATAAGGAAATGGGAATCAATTATCAGAGGCACGTTCTGTTTCAAAGGCACATGAGACACACAGTTAGCAACAGTTCCTTAACGCAATTATGTATTGGCTATTTTACATGTAAAATAAAAAAGACATACCATCAGGTCCAGTAAGAGCAGTATCAGAAGTGAGTGGAAGCTCAGGTTCCGCTTCTGAAGGTGGGTGACAAGTATCCATCTCTTTCACATCACTTTCACTCTCATCTGTTTCATCCCTAGAGACAGCTATAACACAAAGGCATATTAGTAAAATACAAGGATTTTAACTGCATAACTGTATGCATTCATACAATAACACTCAGGAGTGCATTATTTTCTGTATGATACCGTAGCTGTGCCCCAGGGCGTATATACTGACGCCGTTGACATTTCGTTCTCATACGACGCGCATGGTACCCTTTATCGTCAATATAAGACGCGTTCGGTTATGGGTAGGTTTAGGTATGATATGACCGCTAGGAGGCGCCGTTTGGCCATTTTTATATGCGTCTCATATTTACGCGAAAGGGTGCCATGCGCATCGTATGTGAACGAAATGTCAACAGCGTAAGTAGGCTATATGACGCCTTCGGATGAGATCGGGCTGTAAATTACCAATATACTAAAGAAAATATGGTAACACTTTACAATAAGGTTCATTTATTAAACATTATTTTATGTATTAACTAACATGAACAATACATTTGTTACAGTATTTATGAATCTTTGTTAATGTTAGTTAATATGAATAAAGCTGTTCATTGTTTGTTCATGTTAGTTCACAGTGCATTAACTCATGTTAACAAGATTTTAATAAAGTATTAGTAAATGTCGAAATTAACATTAACAAAGATGAATAAATGCTGTATAAGTGCAGTTCATTATTAGTTAACGTTAACTAATGTAGTTAACTAATGTTAACTAATGAACCTTATTGTAAAGTGTTACCGAAAATATATATATATCAATATAGGGACTTCTGTGATATAAGCAAATGTGCAGCCCTGAATATAGCCTACCAAAGTCATGTCACTGTCCACTTTCTAGCTTGTCTACTAACCTGGTCGAGGGTGTACTGGGCTGTTCTGGCTTATGCTCGAATCTTCCTGAACCAAGAGGTCTCCTGTTGAGCAGGCAGGCTCTGAACTCACTGTGTGTAGGCCTAAACCATCAGACGGACTCTCCCTCACTGGCTGGCATGGCTTTTTCTTTGCAAAAAAAAACTGAATATCTCCCTGCCTTTTCATCCTGTTACACTGCCTGAGATAACAGAGGTAAAAAGGAGGAAATTACTATTTGTTTAAATGCTATGGTTTTATTGGCGGATGACAAAAACTTTATCTTTTGTTTTATCACAAACTAGCCCAGCTGGAAAATTATAAACTAAAAACAGGTGAAATGTTTAAACCCAAGTTTCTACACGAAAAACATGTCAATGCAAATTGTGCGTAGGTTACACCAATTTTCTTTTTATGAATATGGTCCGTTTCGAAGTGTTTATCCAACAAACAATATTCGTAGATTCTCCTCTAACGTTACCCATGCTGTTCCGCGTCATGACTCATGCATCCGCGTAACGTAACGTTAGACTCTGATCAGAGGCGCCGGCGCCGCTGGTTTTTAAAGTGTTGAGCGTTAGATAAACGTCATACGATTTGTTTCGGCACCTCGCTTGCAATATCACTTGCGTATCGGTTGGGGGAAAAAAATCATAACGCAGGAAAACCCTGTTACATTCAGCCTCAGGAGCATAGTAAATGTAATCTGATTAGCATTATCTTGGTCTGCTCTAAGAGAATACATCGAGCCTGGTCTGTCCTAACACTGAAAGACGGTAACTCTAGCACTGCAACAACTCGCTAATCGAAAAAAATAAGCTGTACAAAATAGATCAACTTACCGTGTGTTTTTTTTCCGTTGGAAAACAGCTCGCTATTCTTTGTCCTCGTTGAGAAGCATCGCGGCGCGGAATCATGAATACTACGAACTGAAAGATTATGATTTGAATTTTTGAGTGACAGACAAGTAGAAGGGTGGGGGCACACTGGGGGGCCAATCAGCTTTCAGGAGGGGCCAGTGCCCCCATGGCCCCTCCCCTGTCTACGCCACTGTTCTCTCAAGTATGATTTCACACGGGTCTCTTCAGACCTTACTGTACATTATGAGCTTCCAGAACTTCTGATTGAGGCTGTGTGTGACTTCCAAATGAAGCTACTTCACAAATTGAAAATAGAAATAAAAAAGTATAAAACAACAGTTTTTTCTTATTAGTGCAAACGATAATTATAAGTGCAAGTGCAACCATAATCAAAGTAGGCCAACTCTCTCTGTATTCAAAGTGCAAACAGAGACCAAAACAGAGACCAGAGCCACAACTACAACGTCCAGAGATAGGTTTGATATTAGGAGACGGGCTATTGTATGCAGTCTAATTTGCGCGCATCGTGTTTTACTTTCATTTTCACTCCGTAGTGGCGGTGCTGAACGCGCGTTCTAAGATAAGGGGCCATTCACACAGAATGCGTTTTTGCTTTGTAAAATGCGATACGCTGGCAGTAGAATGGGGGAACTGATTTTAACTTAAGCGCCGCGCTTTTAGAATGCCGTGTCATGCGCGAGACGCTGCAAAAGATGCAAGACGCGAGCACAAGGTTACACATTCGTCTAGCGCGTTTACATAGAAAAACAATGGAAAAGTACCGCACTGGAATGGAAAAACACGTTCTGTGTGAACCGCCCTAAGACATCTCAGATCGACTCTCTGTTGCGCAACAAATCCTCCGCCATCGTAAAGCGATCAGTGAACTGATTCCTGCTGCACTGTCACACTCTGTGTGCGACTGCAACTCGTGCTGGATGAGCAGAGTAGACGTTTACAATAGCAAAACGACAGTTGAGGCGGCCGGTGCCGCGGTGTACAACATAATGTAATGTGAATGTAGCGGTGGCATATTCTATAATCATGGCGATATCGCGAGACAGCTTTTCACTCGGCGAGAAATATCGTCACATTTTAGTCTCGCGAGATCTCGTGGCACGAGATCTCGTCACACCCCTAGAACATCGCTGTTGTGTAAACGTGCCCCTCAGTCATGGTTTGGCATAAGTCCAAAGGTTTAACCATAAACTGTATAAAACAATGGACGTAGTGTCCGTGACATCACCTGTAGGTTTCTGAAAAGCACTTTTGTAGCCCAAAGTGGACGGAGCTGGCCGTCACCATCTTGGCAGCGCGGATAACCGAAAATGGGAAAAGAGGCGCTTTTATATAGTCTATGGTAATTACAGGCCTATTTCCTACACATATTTTTGAGGACATGTCAACAATTAAAACAAATACTTCCAATATAGTCTGTGTTAGTAAATGTTACGCTATTTAAAATGCAGGCGTAACATAATATGACAACATTCGGTAAAACAATGTTTTATACAGTCTCATACAGCTAATCACAGTCTGGCGGATTCTGGAGTGTAGTAAAGTTTTAAATAAAATTATAAATAATTATCTTAAATAAATTAAATAAATAAATAAATAAAATTATATATTTAATTTCACTCACTGGAAAAAAAATGGAGCCCAGACTTCTTGAACAATTTGTTAGTACAATTAACCGCACAGCAAGGCATATTATTTTGTAATTGTATGAAATAATTCAGAAAAAAAAAGCACAAACACGGCAGAGATGCCAAGTTCAGCGGCTGGAATTAGCTGAGGTAGTAATGTGACCACAGACTATAGTGACAGCAGTGGCAATCCACCTGTCACTCAAGTGGCCACGCCCTTAATTATGCAGAACTTTAAGGCTAAATATAATTTAAACGGATGAGTTATAAAAAAAAAATCACCCCCCTCACAGTTGTCATGAAGAGCAATATGCGCTATAGACCAAAACCACTTTTTGCACCATGTAAACATATTTATTTATGCTGTAAAGTTGGGCATTTTAACACGGGGGTCTATAGGATATACTCTCTTTTGGAGCCTGTCTCTAGTGGCCAGTCGATGAATTTCAGTTTAAGTCACTTCCGTGTTGGATTCAAGAGCGAGAACTGAAGGTTGCCACTTGGGTTTAACCATCATTGCTGATTAAACTTTATCCTATAATGAGGGCACCAGCACACCAGTATCTAATGCAAGGGACCAACCAACATTCAAAACATATGCTGGTGACCAGCTATGCTTTTCGGCAGATCTTATGCCAAAACAATGAGGAGATAAAAAATGTAATTTAATCATCATCTCTGTTGTCGTTCACTCAGACAAAATATTTCTGTATGTCTTCCGTCTTAATCCCTTATATCGCTGGATAAGATATCAGTTCATCCAGTGTTTGTGCAAACAGCAAAAGATCAAGGCGTCTCTGCACGTATTTTGTAACTGGTGCCAATGTGTTATATTTAGTGGCAGAGAAACATGGAGAACATGATAGAAAAGCGAATCTGAATTTCAGGCTTCTCAGAGCTTGGTAAGGCGTGGAGAAGGTGACCTCTCCCTGACTGCGCCGGGCTGTCGTCCTAAAGAAGAACAAACAGTCTGTCACCAGCTGTCCCCCAGAATATGCCAAGACTCCTCTCCCACCCACAATGCACTCCTGTTGCTTGTGGCCAGAAGGCCAAGGGATGGGCACACTGTGAAAATGCTCCTCACCCAGATTTTTGGGGATTAATAAAGCTGCCTGCGAGACCTAAAATATTTCTCAGCTTTATCTACCAACACTGTGTGTTACAGGTGCTGATGCAAGAGAAAACACTGCAATGAAAGATTAACAACACATAAAAAAAAGAGAGGAGGTTTTATCTTGACAGTATGATTTGCGAATACGTGAGAGCGCTTGCCAAATATCTATTGTTGCAACTCTCTCTCAAAAAAAAAAAACTGGGACAGCTTTCACTCGGACGGTACTGTTTAAAAAGGTTCTAATAAGAAAAAGAGTATGCAGAGGCTCAAGGTAGCATACAAGGATGCAATGAGGCTGCTGCTTTGTGTTCCTAGGTGGCATAGTGCCAGTCATTTGTTTGTGTCTACTAGAGTGCCAACCTGTGAGGCACTCTTAAGACAACTGATGTTTGGCTTTATGTGTCGCCTGGACAAGTCAGTGAACCATATAATTGAAGCCCTAGTCAGTCCTCTGAAAAGCTGTTACACTTCTAGGTTACGACGACATTAGTGCAATAGCCTGTATATCCTATAGGCTAATATGGAATTTGTATGTATGTATCTTTACTTATGTATCTCCTTGTATCTCCGTTTTGTACGATGTGTTATGGACCTGTGTCTGCAATAAAGCTTTATTATATGTGCCATTTACTTATTGGTACACGTTTGGTACCCATACCTTCAATGTACTAATATGCACTCTTTAGTTGCAAAGGTGTACCTTCTGAAAGGGTACCGCCCCAGTGAAAGATTGTACCTTTTTTCTTGAGAGTGAACCAAACTGTTTTACAGTCGTACAGGTTTGGAACAACATGAGGGTGAATAAATGATGACAGTATTTTGGGGTAAACTTGGGTAAACCATCGTTTCACTGTAAGTTTGCCACTATAGGCCAGTACCCTTAAAAAGACAAATGTGTAAATTATGCATTTTAGTACCTTGGAGTAGTACTATGTACCCTTAAGGTACTACTATGAAATTATGGGTAAATAAGGCACAGAGTGTATAATGCCCCAGTGAAAGCTCTTATACCCCTACATTTTGTGCAAAAAAAAAATTCTGTGAGTGTTTAGGGCATGGGGTATCCAATCCTGTTCCTGGACATTTACTTACCTGCAGAGTTCAGGTCCAACCCTGATCAAAAGAGGTCATCCAGGTACTTTTTGCTTACTCTTGTCTTTACTGAGTACTGTGAATTTTGGACATTCCTCTTTGGTCACATACTGTTTTTTCTGGGTCTCATAGTATACAAAGTTTTTTGAATTTAGTTTTTTTTTTCATGTCATCACATTGTTTAGAGCATAAGAAACAAATAGTAAAAAACATTTTATTAATATGTTATGCTATGTCCTCTGTAGTGGACACCAGACTCAGTTGTTTAAAAAAAAATTATATGAAATTGTATGTATAGGCAAAAATGGATTTTTTTTTTCAATCACCAAAACATTTTGAGGTATCAGGATTTTTTTTAACCAAAATTTGTATAAAGATGATTCTCGACTATGTTATGAAAGATATAACGGAATGCATTGATACACCATTTTACTTTATGCAATGTGGGTAAAATGGCCATAAATTAATATTCCCATTCAATGCAATGTATCTATACACTATATCTAATTTGCACATTAATGTGTTCTTGGAGCAACATTTAATGATAATTAAAGTATAATAATTGGAGTAATAATTAGCAACATTTTAATAACAATATCTAATATTTCATAGGAATATTGATGTATAATTTATTTCCATATTCACTTGTTGTGTCTCCCAAAATGCCTGATAAACATGATTTAAGTCCTGATGTCCTCTGCAGTGTACATGTATGAAATCAATGCCCTGTTCTGAAACAGAAAGTCATTTTATGATTTGCAACCCCATAACGTTTTCCTGAGATGTTGGTTTATGAAATACAATTTGAAAAGGAGTAAGATTTAAATTATAATTACAATATATTATCATATTTCATGCATAAGAGTGCTACATTTGATCACTAAATTAATGTCAGGCATTTTTAAAGACCAAGGAGAAGTTGTTTTTATGGTGAAACCATAAAGCTCTTTACAGGACACACAGGTTGTGACATGTGTTCAATACAGTGGACAAGAGTCTATTCCTGGGTCCCAGGAGGATATAGGCTAGTAGGGAAGTATGCCATTTTGGATGCAGCCTATCTCTCAGTAGGCTTTGTTTAAAGGGAATTTTTTCCCCTTTGAAATCTGATGGACTGTTCAAATGGCAAATAGATTCAAAATGCATGAGACTTTAGCAACGGATGTTTTGCCATTGATTCTGTTTTTCATGAGGGCAGCCAGTATCCAAATCTAATCACATTTGAGCAAAAAACAGCATAAAAATCATCATGGCATAGGTGAGGGATATGGACCTGTGAAAAGAACTGTGACTGATGGGAACTTGGGATAACAACACACTGTGCAACAAATGAGCGGAACAAACACTTGAAATCGTTCAGACTAAGATCCATTAACAAAAATCAGATTTTAATAGGATTTTAAACCACCCATGAAGGTGGTTTGGACTGGGCTTGTGGAATCATGTTTTGTTCCAGTTCAACAATAAATGTATTTCAGGCAGAGATAGGCAAAACAATATTTTTTGCTGCTTGTGTCTAAACAAGGACATAGTCGTGCCAAATCCTCTGTAAAAAAAAGAAAAAGGTAACGCTTTATTTCGATAGTCCACTTTAGACATTCTACTACTATAAGTAACTTTGCAACTTTGTGTCAACTGTCATTCAAGTATTAGTAGACTGTCTGCTTAATATTTGCTAACACTTTATTTTGTTGGTCCCCCAACAGACATTCTACGGACTATAAGTATCTTGGCAACTACAAGTCAACATATTCTCCTAAACCGAACCCTAACACCTAACCACAACCCTAACAGTCTACTAACAGTCTACTAATACTCCAATGAGAGTATGTAGTTGAAAAGTTAATTATAGTTAGTAGAATGTCTAAAGTGGACTATCGAAATAAATTGTTACCAAAACGGTTACAACTGTAATTACATGCAGGTATTTTTTAACTAAAGTTCACATGTTTATGTTTATGTAACCCTAACCTAAAAGTCTACAAACAGTCTACTACACTCTACTAGAACCAACGCTATCTCAGTCAGAGTCAGAGGCTCCCAACTGAATAAGACCCTCAAAGACCTGGCAGATGAGGCAAACCAGGTAAGCTTTTGGCCTCTTGACAAGACAAGAAATGCCTTGCAGGTGTACCCACCTGCTTCCAACCTGCTACACACTCTAAAGTATATTTTCTTCACAAAAACAGGACATACTTTGAGGGCATAGTATAAGAAGGTGAATTGGGGGCGCAGCATATTGTGGTCTCTTTCTGCTGCTTTTTTCAACTTTAATAGCATTTTTTTTTCTTATTTTAATTTTTTGCTCATTTTATCAAATCTGTGCAACACAGGCACATTGGAAAAGCATGCCTCTAGCATTTTTGTAAAACTCTAAAAATCTATATATGCATTCAATTCACTGCAGTTTCCGTCTGTTATTCCTTTTCACATGGGGCATTTTTATGGGGCATATATTATTAGGCAAATTTTTTGATTAATAAAGTCTTTCTTTCGCACAGTTTACCTGAAAACATTTTAACCAAAGTGCATTCGTAAACTAATATATTTTGACGTTTTCATCACATAATTATTTTCATATGGCTTTTCTGACGTGGTAAACTTGCTCGGTAGCTCACCTTACCTGGTAGGCACAGTATTGCACTTGCAATGTGAAATGATTCAAGTGATAGTATACGAAATCTGAATTTTCAAACACGATAGAGCATCAACCTTTTAGCGCCATTCGCCAGAAATTTTATTTCGGAACTGCCACGATATGTACAACAACCAACGTAATCAAACATTATTGCCAAATTCATATTCTGTTTCGGATAAATCTGAACACGCTTTTAGCGCCACTCACTAGACATTTCACTTTGAAAGTGTGGCAAAACATGCAAGAAGCTTAGGTTGAAACCGTAAGTCGTAAGAAAAGTATCCGCAGAAATCGTAAGAAAAGTAACCACACACCTCCTCTTAATACGTGACATGATTTGAGGTCATGTGTGACTTATGTTTGAATCTAACTGTACTGAAGTTTAATACTAAGGATGATAAGTTGGTTCAAATCTCTAACCTTAAATGGATAGCAGTTCACCCAAAAATGAAAATTCTGTTATCATTTACTCACCCCCATTTTTTTCCATAACTGCATGACTTTCTTTCTTCTGCGGAAGATAAAAAAGATATTTAGAAAAATGTTTGGTTCCCAACATTCTTCAAAATACCTTTTATAAGTCATGATTGCCTTAGCAAACACCGCCAGTGTGCCAACCTAAAGCTTGGTTTATCATTCGCAAAATCACAGAATTTTGTAAAAAGTGTTTAACAAAACCTTATGAACATTTTGAGAAACACACCTTCAGTAAGCAACCTTGATGTTTGGCCATGCAGAGAGGGACTATTTTTAGCTCAGATATGATACTTTACCTTGTTTGAGGAAATCGATAGTGCCACGAGGTTTCGTTTCACGTAACTTTGAGGCCCTGCCTCAGATGATTCAAACATCCCCAAAGCAAAGAAATATCTTGCACCGATGGTGTGATGCAATGCAACTGGGCCAGAAGTGGGCTGTGCTCTGTTTGTATCAAAGATTTGAACAAAAACACTTGAGGTGAATGCAAAAAGAGCACTTCTACATCAATAACATTTTATATCTTTGTTTGGCATAGGAAGCCCTTTACTGAATGAATTAAATGGTATAAAATAAATAAATAAATCTTTGTGCAGATGTTTGCATCAGTACGTATAGATTTATTTAATAGCCTCTTTTTAAGAAAACCCTGAGCTGGCTTTAAAATGGATAATCTGTATGCAGAATTGATTCATTCTGACTGTGCAAAGAGTAGATTAGCTGTTGCAAGCAGGGCTTTCAAGAGTCTATTGATTGCCCGCATGAGCCACTTGGCCGTATTGACGTCTCTCACAGTCTAATTTTACCTAAAAAAATATATTTGACTAATTTTAAGATAGATTATATCTCACACATCCTTGCACACATGATCTGGTCTATTGATAGACATGGAGGGAAGATTTGGTGTTCACCAAGTTGAGTGAAATGAAATAGATAGTCTTTTTTCGCTTTCCCCATTTGTACCACAAGAGGATAAAAAAAGAGCTTTGAACTTCATACGCTCAAGCATGTTTGCCTCTGGTGGAGAGTCTTTCAGAGAGTAATGGGGGATTCTCAAGGCAGTAGTGCATATTTTATTTATTGTTCACTGCAGTACTTTCTGATGTTGTTAGGAGTTAAGTTTAAAAAATGAAATGACCTCTAACGTTAGATTTTTTTTACAGAGGCTAACTTTTATTTTATGCTAATCACTGAATGTTAAATTATAGAACACAGAAGATAGGCGCATTATGTAAATTAAAGTTATTGGTTTCAGATGGCAACAGTTAAATGCACGTCATCTGGCAACATAAAGCACATGTGTTGACCTGCAGACATATTAAAGGGAAGTTTTTGATTCATGTACTGGATAAATGTAGCAATGCTGTTACTTTATCATTTTCAGTAGCATGACAGTTCAGCTGTTTTTAAAGCAGTGTATCTTAACCCTAACATTGTGTTCGGGATATTTTGTCCTGGAGAGGATTACATTTTTTCCTGAAAACGTTAGTTAAAGGTAGGATAGACAATTTTTGGAGAGAATAAAATCCCACTCTCCCTTCAGAGTGTCTCCAAAGCCACACCTCCTTCAAAACACATGAAGAGTAGGGAGCAAACAAAAGCGTCACACGAGACGGCGGACCGAATACAATGACTGGACGAACATTTTATGGTTCAACACATTCCACAAACTACATACAGTATATATATAAAATATATATACGCTGGTTTGAGTGGATATATTTTTTTCTCCAAAAACATGCACATAAACAACAATGAAAACACATTTACCGAATAGTCTAGATACCTCGATGCGCATAAAAAAATCTTGATTTAAAAAAAAATTCTGAATTTACGATTTGAATGCGCAAAATATCGCATAAAAAAATCAAGATTTTCTTGAAATTATTGAAAATCTTGAAATTTGCTACTTTGTATGGAAGCATATAGTGACATATTGGAAAGAATCATTCCAAATGATTCATGCTAAACTGCTCTCTGCCAGTCTTACATGTAGCACTGAAACGTCTGATTCATTCATAATAAATCGGCTCTGATAATATATACACACAAATATAAAATGCAAAACTTTTGAACTTCAGCATCTTGAAATACTTTAAAATATGCTTGTAGCTTGCACCAACAGTAGCTTCTCTAATAATAGGCTACTGGTCAAGGTGAACATAAATACAATCTTTCAGTGTTTCGTGACATTAGATACCATTCGTTGGTTTCGTTGCGTGCGAATGTAGTCAATCTGTCTCTTAATCAGGAGATCTCTGCTGTAACCTTATTAAATTTAGCTGGGTTCCACTCTGCTGTTCTCTCATAACTCATCACCTCAGTATCTTCAGGCTCAAGCAGGGTTTCTGGACTCCAGCTTTTCAGTGTGTGGTTGTGTGGAGATAAGGGGTCTTTATTGGTAGACCCTGCTAATCTGACTTGGCAGGGGGGATTGAGGGCAGGCTGTCCGGATTGTGACGCCTCCATCAAACATGACTTTTCTGTGGATGGCCCCAGCTGGTCTGGATACGTCTTTAATGAGTGATGAAAGAGGCAGACGTGAGTCGGGCAGGTTGTGGGGGTCTCCCTCCTCTAATCCACTGTGTCTGTCTCCAGCCCTTGTTTAGGTGCATGCCCTCCAGCAAAGCCAGAGATATGATTCATTTAGCATTGTCATTGGGGTTTCATCTTGCTGGGTGTAATGATGTTGAAGTGGTTTACATCATAAGGTGAGCACTCCCAACAAATCTTAATCTTTTGCATCTTTATCTTGATTTCTTAAAACTTGAAAAAATGGCCTTACCTGAGAAGATATTAAGAGATGTGTACTTCAATGTGTCATCCACTGATTTTTATTCACTTTCTACATGTAATAGAACAAATACAATTAATAACATATTCTTAAAAATAAACAGATGTACTCAGCTAATATACATTCTGAGAAAACAACTATGAAGCAGGGTTGTTATAGTTAAAGGAACTTTTTTTGGAAATAGGCTCATTTTCCAACTCAGAGTTAAACAGTTGAATTTTACCGTTTTCGAATCCATTCAGCCGATCTCCGTGTCTGGCGGTAGCACTTTTAGCATAGCTTAGCATAGATCATTGAATCTGATTAGACCGTTAGCATCTCTCTCAACAAAATGACCAAAGAGTTTCGATATTTTTCCTATTTAAAACTTGACTCTTTTGTGGTTTTCTAGGTCAATATGACTAGGAATACTCTCATTCCCGCGTAATAATCAAGTAACTGTGCTGCTGTGCCATCATGTACCAAATAACCGGGATAGGCGCAATGATATTACAAACTTGCCGGTCACGTTTGAAGTTACCGAGCTGGGGACTATTTTCAGGCGCTGCGTAATATCATTGCTCCTGCTGCACCCATGGTACCATATATATATATACAAACACACACACACACACACACATATATATATATTTTTATTTTATTTTTTTATTATACCTTTATTTAACCAGGAGGTCCCATTGAGATTCAAAATCTCTTTTACAAGAGAGACCTGGAGACCTATATATATATACTGTATATATTCCATTATAATAAAAATAAATAAATGGTGTTTCAGTATACTGATTTTATTTGTGTAAAAAATGCATCACAATACAAACACAAAAACAATATTTACAATCATGGCCAAACCAAGTATATTAGTCTATTACATTTATTTCTAATGTTTGCTGTCCAAATTTACACTTGCAACTCAATCCAAGTACTGTATTTTAAGATTGAGACTGTGAACAAACTTTAGGTCTTCCTGTGGCGGCGATGAGGTCCTGTACACGCCAATGTGAACTTAAAATCTTTCTCCTCTGAACCTCAAGGGAAATATCTTAAAATATATCCTCAAAGAACATAAAACTTGCTGCAAAGTGTAAAGCCAGCCAGGCTGTTGGACACATCAGTTTGGGCCTGTGGGACATTTGGGTTAATCTAATGCAGATCTAACTGTACTGAACATCAAAGGCACTGAATCGTAAATGAGAAAACCCAGCGACTTTGAGGAAGGAGAGATGGACTGCGTTTCAAAAGTCTGAGGAAAATCGCCTGATTACAAATGTATTGCTTTGAAGCTGGACTGATCGTGGCACATGTATGTTAATGTTATTGTCCCGAATAGATTGTGCGCCGCCTCCCCCTGGTGGATGGATCATGCCATTACATCCCAGCTCTTGTTCAAATGTCACATATAAAGCATCAAACCTCATCCAGTCCTTTATTTTGCTTTCTAATCTTGCCTACGACGTCCTGCAGTTGGCCCACAGTCTCCATCATGTGTCGGACGCTGTCTTGGACACTTCCCATTCCCTCTCGCCTCCACGAAAGACGCAGTTCCTCGATCCATCTCAGCACTTCGTCGATCTGTTTCTGCGTTTCTTTCTGCTCCTCAAGCTCAGCGAGAAGCGCTTGCTTGGCGCACACCTCGGCTTCATAAGCCTGGAGCAGTTTGGCAACGGAGTCCTGCAGTTTAGTGAGCTCTTCTTTGCCTTCTGGGTGCTTCTGGTGCAGCTGGTCATCGGGCAGAAGGACGTTTCGAGGAACGGAGAGGACACGGTCCACCAGCATTCCCTTCATGCGCTGAAACATGACTTCGAAGCGCTCCTGTAAAAACTGTCGCAGTTTTTGGGTGCTCTCTCGAGCTGTCAGTCGGAGCTCTGCTGGCGGGTCACCGCCTGGACACAATCTTTTCACAAACACAGACTCAACTGCGACCAATATGTGATTAAGAGAGTCTCGAAAGGCATCACGAACTCGTAGTGTGCAGGTCTCCGGGGTGAAGCCGAAGAACTGTGCTTCATACAGCTGGAGGGATTCAGATCCCACTGAAACTACAGTGATAAGAGAGACAAGTTACCGAAGGCCACAAATATACACCGTTTTTTATATGTACACAATACAGTACCGGTCAAAAGTTTGGAAGCATTATTATTTTTTATGTTTTTGAGTCTCTTATGCTCATCAAGCCTGCATTCAAAAATACAGAAAAAAAAACTGTAATATTGTTCTCTATTTATGCAAAGCTGATTTTCATCAGCATTATTACTCCAGTCTAAGTGTCACATGATTCTTCAGAAATCATTCTAATAAGCGGATTCAATACTCAGTTGTTATCAATGTTGGAAACAGTTGTGCTGCTTAATATTTTTTATAACCTATGATACTTTTTTTAGGATTCTTTGATGAATATTTTTTTTTAAAAGAACAGCATTTATTTAAAATAGGAGCCTTTTGTAACCATATATACACTACTGTTCAAAAGTTTGGGGTCTGCCATTTTTTTCTTTCTCTTTTTTTTGAAAGAAATTAATACTTTCATTATTTTTGCATCAAATAAATTAACTATATGTTTAAAGTATATTAAAATTCAAACCATTATTTTAAATTGTAATCATATTTTTGATTAAATAAAAACAGCCTTGGTGAACATAGGAGACTTCTTTCAAAAAACTTTATAAATAGTAGTAATGTTTCCAAACTTTTGACTGGTACTGTACACACACATACACACATACATACATACATAACATTACATACATACAATATGATAGATAGATATAGACACATACATACACACATACACACACATACACACACATACATACACACACATATACACACACATACACACACACACACACACACACACACACACACACACACACACACACACACACACACACACACACACACACATATATATATATATATATATATATATATATATATATATATATATATATATATGAAAGATTGCTTGTTAGCATTTTCGTAGTTTCAAAGGGCTAAATTACTGCTGTTTCTCAGAATATTAAAGAACTAAGTTAGCCGTATGAAACTATAACAATAACATATATCTACTTGTAAAATGTACTAAATATTTTCTAACATCCTAGAGTAACATATAAAATAACGTAAATAAGCTTTTCCGTTTTACCTCCGCTCTCTGCCATCTCTTCAGCCCGCGCTCAGTTCAACCTTCTTCATGCGTCACTCAGCGAAAGTGCGTTTGAAAGCGCAGTGTCGCCCCCTGCTGATTGGGAGCACAATGGTGTGAACATAGACACGTAAAAGATTTTACCATACGGTCTAGGATTTTCCCAATTAAACTGTGCATAGTTAATCGACTTGACCTTTTTACGAATCAAACTCACGAGTCATTGGTTCGTGACGCATTTTACTCACAGGGATTTAAAAAAGGTCTTCGATAAACAACCAAACCAGGTGAATCACAACATTACAAACTTTGATTTGAAGCAAAAAGTATTTGAAAATCGGACAAAAAGACAAATATAAAAGACTGTGTAGTTGATGGCTTTAATGAGGGAAAGAACCGCAATCCCATCAATCACTGTGAATTATATAATGACTTAAAAACAATGGATAAATAAACACATATTGATTTAAATATATATTGTAGAAACCGTATATTTTAGGTTTACTGCTAAATGCATATACAAATAGATCCATTCAGACGAAGAAGAAGAAAAATAATAAAGAATAGGCCTAGCCTAATAAAACAATGAATATTTAAGATACATTTCTAATAATGATTATTAGCTTTTATTATAGTAACAATAAGAAAGTATTTTACTAAATATCTAAAATAATGTTGCCAGGAGAGTAAAGGAAGAGAGAAATGAGCTAGATGCAAGAGCAGAGCAATAAATGAGCTTTGCCTTTGCCAATATTTATATATGAACAGTGTTAAACATGCCAAAAAAATACATTTTCTAAAAATCAGCTCTGGTTACCTGTAAGCAAAACTAAACATTCCGGTTTTAACACTATAGAAGCAGAACAAGCCCAGTAATCATTTTCAACATGTCTGGACTTTATATAAATACTTTCTTTATACCTTACTTAAAAAAACACAAACTCGTGTAACATTTTATATATTAGACCAGATACCAGACATTTAGAGAAGTGACACCATGTACTTTTTCAGAGCGGAGGTGAACCAAATGTCTGGTTTGAATATGCCTAATATGAGTAGGCTACATATGATATCAAAAGATATAATAGGCAAAAAGTACATTAATTAATTAATTTAAAAATATATATGTTTGATTATATAAATAACCATTAAAGAATAATCATAATAAGCATAACTTTTTATTTTTCTTATAGCCTACACCACAAATCTTATAGCCTAATCGTATATCAAAAGTCAGTCATACATCTATTAGGCCTATATCTTTAAGCAGCAGAGATGTCTTAACAGCGATGGTTCTTTCTCGATATTGAAGTGTCAAAACAGTAGAAAACATTCATTTTGGATTTTGAGATGAATTTTGCTGTGTATATGATATTTCCCAAATAAAATAAGAATTTTAATTATATTGTCCATCTCATCAGTATCACATTTCAAACAAGAACATTGTATCAGTTATTGTAACAAACTTGTAACAAATCAGTTATTCCAACATACATTTGTATAGGCCTAAGTGCAACTGACAATAAATGTAAGATATTTTCTGACTCATCTGTACAGAAACATGGCTGAAAACCCTTCTTTAAATTTACTAATAACGTCAGGGATAATATAAATTAATTATAAAGTGAGTTTCTTTGACTTTATTTGAAATGATATAGTCTATATTAATATATGACCACGTTTCTGAAAAAGAGAGAAGGATATCATGTTTCACTTCATGACAGCATGGGGAGAAATACTTTTTTTCTTTTATTAAGATCTTTCTAATAAGTTATTAAAACAATAATAACAATATCCCTGAAGTCAGTACCACCAATTACAGGTTTATACATATTTTTATTTCAATATGAACAACGAACGGATTTTAAATATTATTTTTGAGATACGCTACATTTATACCAAGAATTTCATCAAATGCACTGTAGTTTTATAGATCACCTGATTTATTTAATGTCTGTAACACACTTTAAACCTTTGTTAAAACAGTCGATCCTAAAAATATAGTCTTGTTTATTAATAATATTTGTTTATTCATAATATTTGTTTCCATATAACGCATGAGTCCAAAGGTGAAACTTGCATACGTTTATTGACAATCTTTACCAGCCAATCAAAAAATGCCATTCTTCAAATGACCGGGATAACGCAATGATCGACACTTTAGACGACCAATCCGAGCAGTGTATTCACAAAGCACTGACCAATTGGAAACATCACAAACTAAAACCGCCTCCTTCATTTGCTTGCCCAGGTGATGACGTGTCAAGAAGGTGCCGGAAGCCGCGTTGTTCCTCCAAAAAATGGCATACCAGACAATCCGACAGGAATATTTACAGATTCCTGTAGTTACTAGAGCTTATACCACCGCCTGCGTACTCACTACAGCAGCCGTGGTAAGTAAATTGGACGAATATTAGGGTCTTAAGCGCTATTGTCATCCGTGGCCTCGTCCCTATGCAGTTGAAACACAGCTGGTATCCTGTGGCAGACTGGCTGTGGTCTTATTAGGACACGTTTACGTAAAACCCGCCTGTAAAATGTATATTTATGTTAAGTCCTGTTAAGTGTAATGGGTCTAGGTTTACATCATGTCACTTAGTTTGGTTTCCAGTTTGAGGAGGTTTACTTTCTGCATTTTCATATCTTAATTCCTGTGTTTAACGTTATATTCATTTAGCTGACTTAACGTTAACGTTACGTCAGACTGCGGTCAAGTGGGCCGCACGTTGAAAATACGCGGTCAAGCCAGCCGCACATTTTTTTTAGTATGCGCGTCTATCTGTGCACTTACGGTACGGGTGCTGGAAGAGGCCAAAATTGATTTAAAAACTCTATTTTCTGCTATTTTCCATCTTATTAGGACACAAGTAATTAAATTTCATGATTTTTTTTAAAATACGACTTTTAAATGTGTTTATTCTTTATTATTTTACTGTTTGTAGGCCTATATATGATTCATATTAATTATTACATAATCTATTCATGTTCATATTAATGTTAATTATTATGCATCATTCTTTTTATATTTTCATGATTTTTAAAAAAATATTACTTTTATATTTGTTTATTTTTTATTATTTTAATATTTGTAGGCCTATATATGATTAATATTAATTATTACATAATCTATTCATGTTCATATTAATGTTAATTATTATGCATCATTATTTTTTTATATTTTCATGATTTTTAAAAAAATATTACTTTTATATTTGTTTATTTTTTATTATTTTAATGTTTGTATGCCTATATATGATTAATATTAAGTATTACATAATCTATTCATGTTCATATTAATGTTAATTATTATGCATCATTATTTTTTTATTTTTTTCATTATTTTTAAAAAATATTACTTTTATATTTGTTTATTTTTTATTATTTTAATGTTTGTAGGCCTATATATGATTAATATTAATTATTACATAATTGATTCATGTTCATATTAATGTTAATTATTATGCATCATTATTTTTTATTTTATTTTCATGATTTTTAAAAAATATTACTTTTATATTTGTTTATTTTTTATTATTTTAATGTTTGTATGCCTATATATGATTAATATTAATTATTACATAATCTATTCATGTTCATATTAATGTTAATTATTATGCATCATTATTTTTATTTTTTTTCATGATTTTTAAAAAATATTACTTTTATATTTGTTTATTTTTTATTATTTTAATGTTTGTAGGCCTATATTTGATTAATATTAATTATTACATAATTGATTCATGTTCATATTAATGTTAATTATTATGCATCATTATTTTTATTTTTTTTTCATGATTTTTTTAAAAATATTACTTTTATATTTGTTTATTTTTTATTATTTTAATGTTTGTAGGCCTATATTTGATTAATATTAATTATTACATAATTGATTCATGTTCATATTAATGTTAATTGTTATACATTCTTTTTATTGACAATTTTAATGTTTAAAATATGATACATTAATTATGATACTTTATTAATTAATGTAAGTTAAATTTTATAATAATGTTCATTATAATACATTAATTGTTTTGCATTTTTATTGTTTGATTTAAATGTGTATTTATTTTCAATTCATTTTACTGTATAATTTTGGAGAAAACTAAAGGCCAATCCACCCTAATTATCAAAGTAAATTCTAGTACTTACACCATGTCCCATTTTCAAACACTCATAAAAAGTGTTCCTTCATAGGTTTGCTCACTCTTTCAGTTGATTCCTGTTCAGAGTGACCCTGACTATAACTGTATTTATTTTCAAGTAATTTTACTGTATAGTTTTGGAGAAAACTAAAGGCCAATTCACCCTTATTATCAAAGTGTATTCTATAGCACTTACACCATGTGCAATTTCAAACACTCATAAAAAGTGTTCCTTCATAGGTTTTCTCACTCATTCAGTTGATTCCTGTTCAGAGTGACCCTGACTATTACTGTATTTATTTTCAAGTCCTTTTACTGTATAGTTTTGGAGAAAACTAAAGGCCAACTCACCCTAATTATCAAAGTGCATTCTATAGCACTTACACCCATGTGCAATTTCAAACACTCATAAAAAGTGTTCCTTCATAGGTTTGCTCACTCATTCAGTTGATTCCTGTTCAGAGTGACCCTGACTATTACTGTATTTATTTTCAAGACATTTTACTGTATAGTTTTGGAGAAAATTAAAGGCCAATTCACCCTAATTATCAAAGTGCATAGCACTTACACCATGTCCCATTTTCAAACACTCATAAAAAGTGTTCCTTCATAGGTTTGCTCACTTTTTCAGTTGATTCCTGTTCAGAGTGACGCTGACTATTACTGTATTTATTTTCAAGTCCTTTTACAGTATAGTTTTGGAGAAAACTAAAGGCCAACTCACCCCAATCAGCACTTGCACCATGTCCCATTTCAAACACTCATAAAAAGTGTTCCTTCATAAATTTGCTCACTCTTTCAGTTGATTCCTGTTCAGAGTGACCCTGACTATTACTGTATTTATTTTCAAGTCATTTGACTGTATAGTTTTGGAGAAAAGAAAACGCCAACTCACCCCAATCAGCACTTGCACCATGTCCCATTTTCAAACACTCATAAAAAGTGTTCCTTCATAGGTTTGTTCACTCTTTCAGTTGATTCCTGTTCAGAGTGACCCTGACTATTACTGTATTTATTTTCAAGTCATTTTACTGTATAGTTTTGGAGAAAACTAAAGGCCAATTCACCCTTATTATCAAAGTGCATTCTATAGCACTTAAACCATCTGCAATTTCAAACACTCATAAAAAGTGTTCCTTCATAGGTTTGCTCACTCATTCAGTTGATTCCTGTTCAGAGTGACCCTGACTATTACTGTATTTATTTTCAAGTCCTTTTACTGTATAGTTTTGGAGAAAACTAAAGGCCAACTCACCCTAATTATCAAAGTGCATTCTATAGCACTTACACCATGTGCAATTTCAAACACTCATAAAAAGTGTTCCTTCATAAATTTGCTCACTCTTTCAGTTGATTCCTGTTCAGAGTGACCCTGACTATTACTGTATTTATTTTCAAGTCATTTGACTGTATAGTTTTGGAGAAAAGAAAAGGCCAACTCACCCCAATCAGCACTTGCACCATGTCCCATTTTCAAACACTCATAAAAAGTGTTCCTTCATAAGTTTGTTCACTCTTTCAGTTGATTCCTGTTCAGAGTGACCCTGACTATTACTGTATTTATTTTCAAGACATTTTACTGTATAGTTTTGGAGAAAAGAAAAGGCAAATTCACCCCTAATTATCAAAGTGCATAGCACTTACACCATGTCCCATTTTCAAACACTCATAAAAAGTGTTAATTCATAGGTTTGCTCATTCTTACAGTTGATTCCTGTTCAGAGTGACCCTGATTATTACTGTATTTATTCTCATGTCATTTTACTGTATAGTTTTGGAGAAAAGAAAAGGCCAACTCACCCCAATCAGCAAAGTGCTTTCTAGCACTTACACCATGTCCCATTTTCAAACACTCATAAAAAGTGTTCCTTCATAGGTTTGTTCACTCTTTCAGTTGATTCCTGTTCAGAGTGACCCTGACTATTACTGTATTTATTTTCAAGTCATTTTACTGTATAGTTTTGGAGAAAAGAAAAGGCAAATTCACCCTAATTATCAAAGTGCATAGCACTTACACCATGTCCCATTTTCAAACACTCATAAAAAGTGTTCCTTCATAAATTTGCTCACTCTTTCAGTTGATTCCTGTTCAGAGTGACCCTGACTATTACTGTATTTATTTTCAAGTCATTTGACTGTATAGTTTTGGAGAAAAGAAAAGGCCAACTCACCCCAATCAGCACTTGCACCATGTCCCATTTTCAAACACTCATAAAAAGTGTTCCTTCATAAGTTTGTTCACTCTTTCAGTTGATTCCTGTTCAGAGTGACCCTGACTATTACTGTATTTATTTTCAAGACATTTTACTGTATAGTTTTGGAGAAAAGAAAAGGCAAATTCACCCTAATTATCAAAGTGCATAGCACTTACACCATGTCCCATTTTCAAACACTCATAAAAAGTGTTAATTCATAGGTTTGCTCATTCTTTCAGTTGATTCCTGTTCAGAGTGACCCTGATTATTACTGTATTTATTCTCATGTCATTTTACTGTATAGTTTTGGAGAAAAGAAAAGGCCAACTCACCCCAATCAGCAAAGTGCTTTCTAGCACTTACACCATGTCCCATTTTCAAACACTCATAAAAAGTGTTCCTTCATAGGTTTGTTCACTCTTTCAGTTGATTCCTGTTCAGAGTGACCCTGACTATTACTGTATTTATTTTCAAGTCATTTTACTGTATAGTTTTGGAGAAAAGAAAAGGCAAATTCACCCTAATTATCAAAGTGCATAGCACTTACACCATGTCCCATTTTCAAACACTCATAAAAAGTGTTAATTCATAGGTTTGCTCAATCTTTCAGTTGATTCCTGTTTAGAGTGACCCTGATTATTAATGTATTTATTCTCATGTCATTTTACTGTATAGTTTTGGAGAAAAGAAAAGGCCAACTCACCCCAATCAGCACTTACACCATGTCCCATTTTCAAACACTCATAAAAAGTGTTCCTTCATAGGTTTGCTCACTCTTTCAGTTGATTCCTGTTCAGAGTGACCCCGACTATTACTGTTGTAACCAACTCTACTCTAAACTCAGGTAAAGGGCTACACAGAAGAAAGGGGTTCCTATGGAAAATGTATGTTAAACCACACCAGAATCTTCAGTATGAATGAACCATCTAACTTGCTTTATATTGCTTAATAGCACAATGACAATGAAAAATCCCCAAATAGACATGAATTAACAAAAGATTGTGAACAAAACCCCAAAGAAAAACAGAAAACACTGTACTCTACCAATCATAAGCCGTTTGCTTCAACTCAGATGAACACAATAGTAGTATTCAAGTATTTCCCCTTTGTTTAAATACCCCTCAGTGCCCGGGATACCATCACTTAGCCAACCACATTAAAGCACAACTTATCTGATAAGAGTCCAAAAAGGGCCTGGAAGATGTGGGCCAAGCCTCTGAAGGAAATCCTGAGAAAAGTCCGAGTCCAAGCAACAAAAGTCCGATCTCCAATGATGCAAGGAAAAATTCAGTATCTCCTTTCGCCCACAGTCATTTCAGTCATTTATGTATCCACATTACTCATTCCTGCAGGTGTTTTCTACAGACTCCAAACAAAGAGCATATCAGTACTCATTTAACGTTTAGTAATATGTCAAAACATCACCGGTTAAGCATAAAATAAATTCACTTAACATTGATTAAAGGTCAGTAATGGGATGCCCTCTCACATGGAAATCAACATCTCCCTTTTCCTCTCTACTTCCTCCTTTTCTCCCTCACTTTAAAGAAAAAACATGTCCTAGCGACTACATCTCCCCGGTGACCCTAGTGGTCGGGAGGAAAATTACATTCTGTAATAGTGGAACTGTTACACTGTATATATTTTCAAGTCCTTTTACTGTATAGTTTTGGAGAAAACTAAAGGCCAACTCACCATAATTATCAAAGTGCATTCTATCACTTACTCATGTCCCATTTTCAAACACACATAACAATATTGATATTATAGGTTTGCTCATTTTTTCATTTGATTCCTATTCAGAGTGACCCTGACTATTACTGTATTTATTTTCAAGTAATTTTACTGTACAGTTTTGGAGAAAACTAAAGGCCAATTCACCGTAATTATCAAAGTGCATTCTATAGCACTTTCACCATGTGCAATTTCAAACACTCATAAAGTGTTCCTTCATAGGTTTGCTCACTCTTTCAGTTGATTCCTGTTCAGAGTGACCCTGACTATTACTGTATTTTTTTCCAAGTCATTTTACTGTATAGTTTTGGAGAAAACTAAAGGCCAACTCACCCTAATTATCAAAGTGCATTCTATAGCACTTACACCATGTGCAATTTCAAACTCTCATAAAAAGTGTTCCTTCATAGGTTTGCTCATTCTTTCAATTGATTTGTCTTCAGAGTGACCCTGGCTATTACTGTTACCATTTTCCAGTCATTATACTGTATAGTTTTGGAGAAAACTAAAGGCCAATTCACTCCAAATAACAAAGTGCATTCTTGCACTTGAAACATGTCCCATTTTTAAACACTCATAAAAATCATTGTATTATAGGTATGCTCATTTTTTAAATGGATTGCTGTTCAGAGTGACCCTGACTATCACTGTATTCATTTTCATTTTCATTATGTACCATTGTTAAACACTAAATGTTTTTTTTTTTTAAGCCATTGTTGTGCAAACAAACCATGCTTTTTTTATATTTCATAATGATCATGTGTAATTTAAACTCATTTAATGTACAGTAGTTTACACAATTACATGGAAATACATCATATACAAAATGTCTTCTTGCATTTTATGTATTATTGTAATTTTAATTTAGTGAAAACCTTGTTTTTAACTATAAAAAATATATTGTGTTCATCATCCATCCATTTGAAAAGTCCTTTTTTGGTCCATGGTTACTAATTCCACACGTTTAGTTTAGTTTCTTTTGTCTACGCTTTATATCCCTGTCAGTATAGTCTTTCTTTGTTTGGTTGTTGTCTTTGTTTATGATGATTATGTCTATATGTCGATATTTCTTTTTATGTTTAGCTTAATCTTCAGTCTATTAATACACTTTATTTTATTTAAAAGGCGCCTTACTGACACTCAAGGTCACCGTACAGGCATACATAAAAGTTAATACAATAAACAAGAGTTATACCAAAAGTAGATTAAAAAATTACTATTGAATCTGCTCAACTGGAATTCCTCATTTTCCTTGAGAAAAGCATAACAATTATATGGTATTGTGATGAACTCTAAAATTATCTTTCTAAATGAAAATCCACATACAGCAAGTGACAGGTCACAGAGATAAGGAAAGAGTATTGAACACAAAGAAAAATTAAACTGATGCAGTGTCATGTCCTTGAACTTGAATAGGATAAATTATTTGCTTTTCTTATTTCAGAAAAAATACTATGTGCATCTTGAAGAATGTTTTCTGAAGGAGGGAACGGAGGACGTTGTCGACGTCGACTAAATGGGATCACGCTAGGGAGCCTGTCTTCTTCGAGCATGTTAGAACGAGCCAATGCGCGCATTGGGGTGCGTGAGATGCATCGCCTGCTCCGCCGCGCGGGCATAAATACGGAAGCAAATGCACACACCACTTGTTTTTCGCCTGAGGAGCCGAACGGAACTCGGAGTCAGCGGTGGTCCGGCTATAGTGGCAAAGGGACTACGTCCTCCGCGGTTGCAAACGTAACCAGGACGTTGCCTTTCAGTCGGGAAAAGTCAGACGTAGTCGATGTCGACTGAATGGGATCTTTAACCCTGGAAAACGCCACTAGAGCTGCCACTTTCCAGTGCCTGGGTAAAAGCCTCAAGTCCCCCCTGCAACTTTGAGGCGGAGAAGGGAGAGACTTAGGCCCCCGTCCACACTACTCTGCGTTTTCGTTTAAAAACGGGGACCTTTTGCTACGTTTGCACCTCCCGTCCACACTACAACGGCAAAAAACGGAGACCCAAAACGGAGAAGTTTAGAAACGCTGCCTACCCCGTTTTTCGTTTTGAAATTCCGGAGGGCGTTTTAGTGTGGACAGGTCAAAACGGAGGACTTTAGAAACGATGACGTAGTAGAGGCTCACGCTCGGCTCTATGATTGGGTGTCGTCAGTCATGGCGTATATCTTTGCTAGCAGCTGTTGTGCAAGTAAATTCTGCATTTTACAATGCTATAAACTGCCTACATGCGCCGGAGGCAAGCTATCATTCGAGCGATCTGTGACAATTCCTGTGCAGTGGCGGTACCGACCGCACATGGAGCGTCGATTCTGGGTTAACCCGGGAAGAACCAGCGCATGGTGGGATTATTTTATCAATTAAGTTGTGTTTACACCGGCATGCGCATGCCCAGTGTTGGTGAATGGTCACGTGATCCGCGTTTTCAGTCGTTTTAATGTGGACGGAGATCAATTCTAATACGCAGCTAAAACGCTGGTGTTCGTATTCGTTTTAATTCTCCGTTTCTAAACGAAAACGCAGTAGTGTGGATGGGGCCTTAGGCCAGAGAAGTTGACTGCTCTTCCACAGGACCACTGGGAAAGCGTACCCTGACAAGGAAGGAAGGGATGCTGCATACGAGTGATAGGCCTGGCTTCGGACGCTCCGCCTCGTCCGATGCCGACGGGTATGGAGGAACTCAACAGGGTTCAGTTTAAGAGGGAACTCAACTGGAGCAAAAATTGCGCACATATCCAGTCCATAGGAGGGGAATGGTGCAGCAAGCCAACACTTCGAACTGTGCTTACAGTGAAAACTGGCTTCATGTGAAGGTAGCCCACGGGAAGCAACAGTTCGACACATGCTAGTTCTCTAGCGAATGTGTATAGGTGTCACCCAGCCCCCAACTGTATTCAACATCTGTTCAGCGAGGCACAGTATGCCAACGCCTAGTAGGGAGCAGTACTCTCACTTAGGATGAGCTTACTGCCCAGGTGGGCATGTGCATCTTGGGATTTCTCACCAAGACGAAGGCAACTACTTTGAAGTGGGACAACCTTTGCTTGGAAACAGCCTTCCCTTTTGCTGGTTTCCATAACAGATAGAGTTGGTCTAAGGTCTAAGCTACATTCTGATCACGTATAACCGCACTGAGGGGGACGGACAGAGAAAAGCCAGAGCTGGGTCTGCCTCCTCCGGGGCAGCGCTTGCAGGCTCACCACCGGGGTCTCAACTTGTGAGAGTTAGCCGCAAGTCCCTACCCTCTAGTGGAGACCATGCAAGCAGGAGGACTGTTTCTTAAAAAACAGAATTTTTTAACTCACTGCCTGCGATGGCTCAGGGGTGGTCTCTGCAGTACAGTAGCAACAGAGAAAAAGACCCAAGAGGGTAAGGAGGGGACGCAAGGCGGATATATCTTCTTGCTTGCCTCAGGGACCTGACGATCCAATCGTACTCTGCTTGGATTTGAATCCACTGCCTCATGATGTGCAGCAATGTAGAAGCCACAACATTTTGAGGTGAAGGGGGACAGCCCTCACTCCAACCACAAGCAGTTTTTTAAAAGGGAGCACTGAAGTGATCGAACACCTTCGGGATCTCCTCATGGAGAGAAGACTCAGTTCAATGAACAGGTTCGACTTCTATTAGAGAAGCTAGCATCTTTCTAGAGGGTGCTCACAAAAGTGATGTTCTCTACTGCATAACAATTATTGCAGTAGACCAGAACCTCCGCGTCCCGTTCTTACTAGAACCAGACCTGGAACTTTCCAAGGTCTAGACGAGGGTGACATCTCCACTGTATCTGGACCGGAGGCGGTCATGAGGCTTATGAGCGGCACGATTGAACAGGCCAGCAAAAATAGGTGGAATGAACCAACCTTAGAAGCTTCTGACTCCAAGGAGGAGGTGGCGGGCGAGTTGAAACATCCAAGGGGAGCGCAGCTCGACAGTCGCAATGTTGTCAGAACAGTACAAGCTCGTTGAGCAGCGGTGTCTTGAAGCGAGGGACTGTAAGCAACTCGAGGCAACGAATGCCAATGCAATCAGAGGGCTCCCAGAGCTCTGTTACTGCATGCCCTTTATACGTGGCCCCTCAGCCAACATTTGGAGGACACTTGTTCCAGGAGCCACTAGCTCAGGGACACAAAGGTCTGCTTATGGGCTGAGGGTTTAGCGACAGGCCAGGGTGTTCACCACACGGAGCGTGTCGCTCTGCCACGGCCACCTCGGGACTCGGTCGTCAAGCCAGTGCTGAAGCGGTCTCCATATGGAGGAAGCCATGCGGCTGCATCTGCCATATGCCCCAGAAGCCTCTGAAAGTTTCTGTTTCTCACTTCTAAATAGCACTGAGCTGGCACACCTCACTTGAGAGATGCGCTAGACCGAGACCACCTCCATACTAGAAAAGAGATACTCGGCATTTGGGCGAGATTACTCTTTCCCAGTTGACCTGAAGACCCAACTGGCTATGGAGCACTCAAAGGGTAGGACCATGTACTGATACTTCGTATATTCGAATGCAAGAACACAGTAAGCCTGTGGAGCAGAAGGATAGAGATCTGAAGTACACGTCTTTCAGGTCGAACGCTGCAGACCAAGCTTGGGGACGGGGCATTGAAAATGCAACTCTGTGTTTACAAGTGAACGGAGGCTTTCGAAAAAGGGCCCGTATCAGGTCGTAACCCACCACATAATAAGGGTACAATGAAGTACAGGCTCTGAAGCCAAACTCCATAAAGGCTGGAGGGAACGGCTAACATGCGTCCTTCGCCAGTAGGACTGCGGCGCACACACACAGGACAGGAGCTCTGCTCAACACCTAGGTGTGATGGATCTCATTAAAAAAATATTTTTGCTCAATAACTAGGTATGATGTATATCACTGAGCCTGGGCAGAAGCCGAGCGAAATGAATCGCAAGCTGGGTCTGAAGGTACCGAATGGGGCCAGGCTGGGCATCGGTTGGAAGCGTTTTACACTTTGACAAAACTGAACAAGGGGCCAGGGAACCACAGACGTACCCGAGGTGGGGCAGCGAGGTGGAGGACAGGAATCCGGCTCGAGAGGCCCAAAGGCAGCCCGAAGCGTTATCTGAGTGTGCGGTGCAACACTTACCTGACTCCAGTAGGTGGCAGGGGATGCGTGAGAAGGCGGATGACTGGGTCCTCGAACCACACCCAGCTGGCGAACAAGAGGGGGCGGAGGGGTGCAAGGCTTTACAGGGTCGCACACAACCAGACTTGCCCTTTTGGGGCCCAGGAACAGAGGATTTGCTCTTTCTTTGAAGTGTGGGTACCGCTTTTTCTCCGCTCTTTTTTTGGGAGCCAGCGGTGGAACAGACACACACACAAACAAAGACTCCATCTGGCCCTCATCCGGGGGGAGGGAGTGGATGACCAACTCCAAAGCACCCTCCTCCATCCCTGAGCGACACGCTCAGGAACGCTCTCGCTGTCGCTTGCCACCTGGCTTGGCAGCACCTAGAGCGGGCTGGGCGTCCCAATTGCCGCCGGCTCTATGCTGAGGCCTGGCTGGAGGCTGCTGCGGAGGCCCAACGGGAGTGGCGGGGAACACCCTCACCGATGAGCAGGCGGAGGAACTGCCACTGGCGGCGGGGTGGCACCAGAGGGCCACCGGGGCAGGATGTGCCGGATGGCCTCCATCTGCGCTTGGGTGGCAGAAAACTACTACAACCTGGTAAGCTCTCCATGCACTTCGGGGAAAGAAAGGCACTGGGGTGTCGGGCAGAGAAACAGCTGATGTTTCTGGATCTGGTTTGGGAGACAACGCAGACGAGTCATCATTTCCAGAGGTCAGCTCACCCTCCAATGCTGCAATCGGCATCCTGTCCCCTGGAGAGCCTGGATTAAACGGCTGGTCAGTCCATTACAGAGGAACCAGCGCGCTCAACAGGGTTCAACCGACTGCGATGTGATAGAATGGTAATGGGTACTCCAGCATCACGTATGAGGTCGAGTGCATCTGCTTCCGTATTTCCAGACGGAGTGCGCGATGCGTCTCACGCACGCCAATGCGCACAACGTTTCGTTCTAACATGCTCGAAGAAGACAGGCTCCCTAGCGTGATCCCATTCAGTCGACATAAACACTTTTTATTAGTGTTTGAAAATGGGACATGGTGTAAGTGCTACAGAATGCACTTTGATAATTAGGGTGAATTGACATTTAGTTTTCTCCAAAACTATACAGTAAAATGACTTGAGAATAAATACAGTAATAGCCAGGGTCACTCTGAACATAAATCGATTGAAAGAGTGAGCAAACCTATGAAGGAACACTTTTTATGAGTGTTTGAAAATGGGACATGGTGTAAGTGCTGATTGGGGTAAATTGGCCTTTTCTTTTCTCCAAAACTATACAGTAAAATGACTTGAAAATAAATACAGTAATAGTCAGGGTCACTCTGAACAGGAATCAACTGAAATAGTGAGCAAACCTATGAAGGAACACTTTTTATGAGTGTTTGAAAATGGGACATGGTGTAAGTACTAGAATTTACTTTGATAATTAGGGGTGAGTTGGCCTTTAGTTTTCTCCAAAACTATACAGTAAAAGGACTTGAAAATAAATACAGTAATAGTCAGGGTCACTCTGAACAGGAATCAACTGAAAGAGTGAACAAACCTATGAAGGAACACTTTTTATGAGTGTTTGAAAATGGGACATGGTGTATGCACTTTGATAATTAGGGTGAATTGGCCTTTAATTTTCTCCAAAACTATACAGTAAAATGACTTGAAAATAAATACAGTAATAGTCAGGGTCACTCTGAACAGTAATCAACTGAAAGAGTGAGCAAACCTATGAAGGAACACTTTTTATGAGTGTTTGAATATGGGACATGGTGTAAGTGCTATAGAATGCACTTTGATAATTAGGGTGAGTTGGCCTTTAGTTTTCTCCAAAACTATACAGTAAAAGGACTTGAAAATAAATACAGTAATAGTCAGCGTCACTCTGAACAGGAATCAACTGAAAGAGTGAGCAAACCTATGAAGGAACACTTTTTATGAGTGTTTGAAAATGGGACATGGTGTAAGTGCTATGCACTTTGATAATTAGGGTGAATTGGCCTTTAATTTTCTCCAAAACTATACAGTAAAATGTCTTGAAAATAAATACAGTAATAGTCAGGGTCACTCTGAACAGGAATCAACTGAATGAGTGAGCAAACCTATGAAGGAACACTTTTTATGAGTGTTTGAAATTGCACATGGTGTAAGTGCTATAGAATGCACTTTGATAATTAGGGTGAGTTGGCCTTTAGTTTTCTCCAAAACTATACAGTAAAAGGACTTGAAAATAAATACAGTAATAGTCAGGGTCACTCTGAACAGGAATCAACTGAATGAGTGAGAAAACCTATGAAGGAACACTTTTTATGAGTGTTTGAAATTGCAGATGGTTTAAGTGCTATAGAATGCACTTTGATAATAAGGGTGAATTGGCCTTTAGTTTTCTCCAAAACTATACAGTAAAATGATTTGAAAATAAATACAGTAATAGTCAGGGTCACTCTGAACAGGAATCAACTGAAATAGTGAGCAAACCTATGAAGGAACACTTTTTATGAGTGTTTGAAAATGGGACATGGTGTAAGTACTAGAATTTACTTTGATAATTAGGGTGGATTGGCCTTTAGTTTTCTCCAAAATTATACAGTAAAATGAATTGAAAATAAATACACATTTAAATCAAACAATAAAAATGCAAAACAATTAATGTATTATAATGAACATTATTATAAAATTTAACTTACATTAATTAATAAAGTATCATAATTAATGTATCATATTTTAAACATTAAAATTGTCAATAAAAAGAATGTATAACAATTAACATTAATATGAACATGAATCAATTATGTAATAATTAATATTAATCAAATATAGGCCTACAAACATTAAAATAATAAAAAAAATAAACAAATATAAAAGTAATATTTTTTAAAAATCATGAAAAAATAAAAAAATAATGATGCATAATAATTAACATTAATATGAACATGAATAGATTATGTAATAATTAATATTAATCATATATAGGCCTACAAACATTAAAATAATAAAAAATAAACAAATATAAAAGTAATATTTTTTAAAAATTATGAAAATAAATAAATAAATAAATAATGATGCATAATAATTAACATTAATGTGAACATGAATCAATTATGTAATAATTAATATTAATCATATATAGGCCTACAAACATTAAAATAATAAAAAATAAACAAATATAAAAGTAATATTTTTTAAAAATCATGAAAAAAATCAAATAATTATGATGCATAATAATTAACATTAATATGAACATGAATAGATTATGTAATACTTAATATTAATCATATATAGGCATACAAACATTAAAATAATAAAAAATAAACAAATATAAAAGTAATATTTTTTAAAAATCATAAAAATATAAAAAAATAATGATGCATAATAATTAACATTAATATGAACATGAATAGATTATGTAATAATTAATATTAATCATATATAGGCCTACAAATATTAAAATAATAAATAATAAACAAATATAAAAGTAATATTTTTTTTTAAATCATGAAAATATAAAAAAAGAATGATGCATAATAATTAACATTAATATGAACATGAATAGATTATGTAATAATTAATATGAATCATATATAGGCCTACAAACAGTAAAATAATAAAGAATAAACACATTTAAAAGACGTATTTTAAAAAAAAATCATGAAATTTAATTACTTGTGTCCTAATAAGATGGAAAATAGCAGAAAATAGAGTTTTTAAATCAATTTTGGCCTCTTCCAGCACCCGTACCGTAAGTGCACAGATAGACGCGCATACTAAAAAAATGTGCGGCTGGCTTGACCGCGTATTTTCAACGTGCGGCCCACTTGACCGCAGTCTCAAACGAGCTGTTAAAAGTAACTTTACTTTTGATTTCAGTTATTATTTGAGTGTATTATCACTGTTTGTTCACCTACAACATGTCATTCGTATCTGACTGTGATGTTTACTTTGTGTTTACAG
>JARPMJ010008781.1:0-32011 GCA_033366665.1 Phoxinus dragarum | reverse complement strand
ACACGCGTTGATTTTAGATCTAGACATGCACTAAAGCACTAGTTACAAAACCAAAGTTGAGGTTGCAAAGTGCTCAAAATTTCGCGCTTAATTTTTTTCACTATAAACAGGAACGGAAAGCATGAATGTAAAAAAAAAAAAAACACATAAAAAGCAGTGATTGAGAAGAAAACTTTGCACTAAAGTCAACTACATAGTCTCATAAAGTAGGCCCACATTTTTTAAATTAGTGCTTTGTGAGAGCAAGGCGGTGCCTGATTTTCCGGACATTTTCAGTGCTACTCTGGAACTTATTATGCAACATCAAAACAGGATCAGATTCGCACATTCAAACAAACTGTGGAAAGGGGGAACTGAGAGTTCACGGTTCAGTAGGTGACTTACAAGTGCTCATATCAGAACAGCAGTCACAGATGCCTGTAGTCCAGGTCCCAGAGGACATATGCTGGCTTGTCACAACCGTAGTAGTTGAATGCGCCATGACTGCAAAGAAAGAATGGAAGGAGATAGAGAGATAGATAAGGATAATGATAACGTGGTAAACGATTGTAAAGAGTATAATGTGTCCCTAGAAATGTGTCACGCTTTCTCTCACCTAGAAATGCGTCTCACTTTATTCCACAGAATATTAAACTATAGGGTGAATTCAGGTCGATTGGCACACATTTCCCCCCCAAAAAGTGTCACAATCACCATGAATTCACTATTCAGGTTTAGAGTTGCAGAGACACATTTTTGCTAAAATCCTTTAGGGGGGCTCCCATTACTACACTTATTTCTTTCAAAGTCCCTGTTTCCTGTTCAAATGAGTCAGTTATAAACTCCCTTAAAAGTTTTACAGATATGCAGGTGAAAGTGAACTTAACCGTTCCTTTTTCCATGAATGGAAAAAAAAAGCTATTTTGAGAATCTGACCGATAAAATACAGACCTTTATGGAAATGTATCTAGACTAGGATATATTCTCTTTTTAGAAGCTATAACGAGATCAATTTTATTTTTAGATTGTGTACTTATTGTGAAGGTTTTCTGATTAAACAACATGTGAGCACGAAGTTAAATATTTTAATGCGCATTTGGCACGCGGTCATTTGAAGAAACAAACTCCCATTGCGCATATATTCGATAAACACGTTTAATTGTTGAAGAAAAATCTACAATAGCATTAAACATTCGATATATTAGTAAAATAAATGTGCCATCTACCTTGCTTTCAGTCTGGAGAAGTGTAGCGCTGGGGGTCTAGAGGAAAATGAAACCTATAAGAAGGCTCTTAACCAGAATGAGAGCAACACTGTGAGCGATGCATCATTTGCCTGTTTGTTTTCTGCTTACCACAGAGAAGGCGTATCGAATGGTAGTAAATTACTCTGTTAGTAGTATTTCTGTGGTATTTCGCTCGAGGCATTTTATATATCAGCACTGTAACACAGCTATTGCTTATAAAAAAAAATCCATTTAATAAGTACAATTTGTTTAAAATTATATATTTTATTGGTGATTTCACCATGTTGCCTACAACATGTTCTTAAAGCGATAGTTCACCCAAAAAGTAAAGTTCTGTCATCATTTACTCACACTCAAGATGTCCTAAACCTGTATGAGTTTCTTTCTGTTGAACACAAAAGATATTTTGAAGAATGTTGGAAACCTGACAGTTGACATCCATAGTTTCCATACCGTCAACACATTCTTCAAACCATCTTATTTGTGTTCAACAGAAGAAAGAAACTCATTCAGGTTTGGAACAACTTGAGGGAGAGTAGCTAAATGATGACAGAATTTGCATTTTTTGGGTGAACTATCTCTTTAAAGTGCCCCCATTGTGCTTTTGTACAACAACCAAACCCCACAACACTGACCAAGCAAATAAATAAAGTAAACCATATAAAAATGACAAATTATTTCCATGTTTTTGCCACAAAATTACATTTATTATGTACTGAAACACACTCAATGAGACTGCATCTAAAATATATAGAATCTATAGTATCCATATAGGCTATAGAAGTATACCAATATAGTATCTATATATAAAATATAATATACAATACATTTTATAGACCTATTTAAAAAGAATAGGCCTACATGTATTTAATTAAGCAAATAATAAAAAAAGATATATACATTTTTGGTTTGTTGCTTTCAAAACATTTTATTCTGTCAGGCTGAAATATGTTTGGCTAACTGGGCCATGCTAACCAGCCAAATTTTGACCTATTGGTCCATTAAGGGTCCATATTAAGAGAACACAGTGAATTTTAGATGCATACGTTTAACCATGCATAGTTTTCTCCAGTTCACATGAAAATACGGTATGTTGACATCAGGTGCACGCAGTAATTTAACCCACTTCCGTAAACATAGAAAAATGTTTTAAATAGTACTTTGAATGAAGTTTTAATCACTAAATGAGCCTAATAAAACAGTTGTAATGCTTTACTTTATTGGTCAAGTACACATTTAGATGCACTGCTCTTGTCAATATGTGAAAGTTGAAATTGGGAAGATGGCGTCTGAAAATGTGTTCTGTCTTGATCACAGGGTGCATGTATGTTTTCACAGGGTTGACTGCCGACCTCAGTTTGACCACTGAATGTTTTGGTGGAGCCTGCAGGCCACCAGTGGTGATGGTTATTCTGCTTACAGTATAACTGCGATAGATTCCCATTTCCCACTCAAATGCACACTTGCACAGAAACGTGTTGTCAGCGCAGCTCTGAAGATTTGAGCAGTTAAATAGTTTAGCCACTTAAAAGCTATGAATAAAAAGATATTGGCATTCCCAGACCAGATGCGATTTATAATCCCTTCAGCGCGTTCTGGATCTACCCCGGTGCTTAAAAGGCGTCCTGATGAGATGCCCGAACCAGGGGTCCTGTCTGGCAGAGGCTGCCATAAGCATCTGGTGGTGCGTTTCAAGAGCTAATGTGGGGCCCTATATATAGTTGGGTCGGGATATAAGTTGGTTTACATTCATTATGGTATATTCAGACATTATCTGCAAACATTTTTGTAATTGCGAGCACAAATGCACAACGTGACATAAACATATTTAGGTTACACTTTTTTTTAAGGTGTCATTGTTACAGTGTAATTATATATTTAAGTACTGAGTAATATTAAGCAACTACATGTATATGGTTAGGGTAGGATTAGGATTTGTTACATATGTTACATGTACTAACCATAGTAATAACAGTAAATTATGCATAATTACATGCAACTAACTCTCTAGTTGCATGTAATTATGCATAATTTACTGTTATTACTATGGTAACATGTAACATATGTAACAAGGTAAAATAAAGTGTTACCCATATTTGTTTATAGCTGAGACCTTAGCCTTGCATTAGCTTCTTTATGTTATTCTAACATAAATTATGCTAGAGAAAAACGTCAGAGAGTGAAAAACTCAGTGATTACGTGTTGAAAGCCTTCTTGAAAAGAAACGTCTTCAACTGCGATTTTAAAAAACACTAAACACAGTTTACGAAGGGGAGTAGGTAAGGCATTCCACAAAGTAGGTCCCTGAATGGCAAAAGATCGGCCTCCAAACTTTTTACATCTAAACTTGGGGATAATCAAAGAGGTGTACTGAGAGGAGCGGAGGGTTCTGGCAGGTTGGTATACAGTGACCAGCTCGGAAAGGTATGCTGGGGCCAGACCATTGATGGCCTTAAAAACAAACATCAGAACCTTATACTCCACACTAAACCGTACCGGGAGCCAGTGAAGTGAGCAGAGGACGGGGGTTATGTGTGAGTGTTTATGGGTATTGGTAAGGAGACGCGCTGCTGCGTTTTGAACCATCTGAAGACGGTTGAGAAGTGATTGGTTAAGCCCAGTGTAGAGGGCTAAATGTAATAATATAGTTTTACATTTGAATATTAACATTTACAAAGGCTGAGGAAGGGGTCAGGTGTACAGGGGGGCCAGGAGGGCCTACAAGGGTCTTCCCTAAGGGCCCCGGTCCTGAAACGAGATTTATACTATTTATAAAGATCATGATCCATGAAGATATTTAGTAAATTTCAGGTGGGAAATATCTTCATGGATCATGATCTTTATGAATAGTATAAATCTGGTAAAACGTAACGTACATTTGTGACTTTCCAAATGCATACGAGAGAGACTAGTCTTGACCATAGATGGTCATTCTGTGAGTTGTTGATACGCCCTTTCTGTTCAAAGATGATTTCTGGCCTTGAGTGTGAAGGCCTTTCCTTGAAGGGAACTGGTTAAAGTGTCAATCGATGGCCTAAATCTGTACTTGGGTCATGTAATAACAGGAAGTGCCGGGTGGGTGTTTGATAGTGATGTTGATAAGCCCTGTCTGTTTTTTCTTTTCTGTTTTCTGGAGTTTGTTGAGTTATGTTGCACTATTGTTGCAGCTAGCGTTGCATTCAGAGGAAAAGAGTGGACGATGGAGAAGAGTCATCTTTAGCCGTTCTTGGCATATTTATTTCACCAGCTGCAGACACATCAGTCTCACGGTCAAAACAGCCTTCAGTTTAAATACGGGAAATCAACTGGGAGTGGGACAAACATACTGATGCAAACAAAAACGCGTCCTCTATAGCCGACACTTTAGTGCCCCCCTGTGGCATAAACATGCACAATACAGAACAGTACTGCATTACATACATACAACTGAGGACATAATGAACATATTTTAACAATGTCCTCCTAGATATTTCTTCGGCCTTCCGCTGACTACTCTTCTTTGATTTGAAATGACTTGACGCCATTGGGAAACACTACATTACTGACAGAACAAGGACCCTGAAGAAGAGGCTCAACGAATATCTGGAAACAGACATGCACAGTCTGTGAACCCCAGACCCAAACCGTTCACAGCGTCGACTGCAAAGGGGTCAAAGTCATTTCAAATCAATGACCAGTAGTCATCGGAAGGCAGAAGAAATATCTACACTGTAAAAAATATTGTGATTTTAACGGTAAAATACTGTAAAAAATGCTACACTGAAAAACTGTTAATTGGTTAACAGAAAGTTTCCTTACTATATACGGTAAATAACTGTGATAGATCTAATGATACATTTCATGTAATTTTACTGTAAATACTGTAAAATTTCAGTTTTTGAAAGTGAAAAAGAAGAACTCACTGTATAATTTACAGTAAAAAAAAAAACGTAAATTGACATTCCCACAATTCCCTGCGTAGTTTTTTTTCTTCTAATCAGTTATGTACATTAGGGTTTTATGTTACATTTAATGTTGTTAAATTAATGTTTATTGCATTTTTTTTAAATTTCATGTGTGTTACCATGATGGTGTTTAATGTTTGTGTGAATGACACTGTGCAGCTTCTATATAGTATAAACTTTCTTGTGGAGAGCTTTGATTGGTCATGTGACTCTCATTAGATTGATCATGTGACTTTCATCACTGCTGTGATTGTTGGTTGTCAGTGTATTAATTACAATGGTACAAAACAGATATTAATACTCCAATAGGTCGGTAAATTAACATTATATCAGATAATGAAATACGGGTTATTACTGTAAATTGTAAGTTAGGTCTGTAAAACCTAAAATGTTGCTACCGTAATTTATACGGTACGTTTCTGGCAACCACAGCTGCCAGTATTTTACCGTACATTTAACAGATTTATTTTTACAGTGCAGAAGGACATTCACACTCAAGGCCAGAAAAACAAAACAGAAAAGAACAAACAGACAGGGCATATCATCTCTATCAAACACCCCTCCACAACCACTTCCTGTTATCACATGACCCAAGTTCACATTTAGGCCATCTAATGACACCTTAACCAGTTCCATTTATGGAAAGGCCCTGCGAAATCACAAGTGTGGGTTTGCCATGGGCTAAGTGGACCTGTACATTTCGATTATTCTGTGACAATACGGATCCCTAAGGTCAGTGAACTTCCACGCTGAAACTATAATCACCATGTTTGACCGGTGAGGTGGTCTTTCAAGGGTCATTATTTCTCCAACAAACTGCTTTATAAAGTTACTGCAATGTACTTTTTGATTAAACATCCTCCACGATACATTGCCAGTGGATGCTTGTAGGAACACTGGTAATGTAATCTCTTATATTATACTCATACAGTGTTTGTTAATGGACTGTTACAGGCCATATTACCACAAAGGCTAGAAAATGTGGATGGTTAAAGAGGCATGCATTCATCTCACACATTAAGGGAGATGAAGCATGATAATTTATTAATGTGAATACTGAATGCACTGTATATATTGTCATGGTAGCAATGGTATCTAGTAAATATTCCTATAAATGTGAATGTAACCTGCAAATATTCTGTTGCAATAATAAAACTTATTTCAAACAGATGTTAATGTTCAAGAATCTTTAGTTTAGGTTTAGTTTATTTACTGTAATTTGTATAAAAATTGATATAGTGGTATGTGTTGTATTGCAGGCCAAGTTTTTACAATATCTTAATGTACTGCAGCTCAAGGCCAGCTCAAGGCCAGCTCGATGTGGCCGTTATCTGATTGGCTTGAGTAAACGGTGGGTGGGAGTCCACTTATTGATATGTCTGCACATCCACGCTAGAAGTGTTTCAAAATCCACAGATGCGTGAGGGGATTTACAAATGCACAAGGAGCAATTCACAAATGCGTGCAGCGATTTACAAATCCACAGAAAGCGGTTTACATGTTTGTAAAATATCAAAACATTTGTAAATATTTTTTTAATTGCAAATCTCATTTTATTTATTTGTGAATTTTATTAATTTTTGTGAAACTCTGCATTTATTTGTGGATCTTAATATTTTTATTTGTGAATTTTATACATTTTTTGTGAAACTCTTTACATTTATTTGTGAATAATAATCTATTTATTTGGAATAATGCAACAATTCTAACTCCATAGACCAGCATCACCAGCAAGACCATGCTGGTAGACCAGCACCAAACCAGCATAGACCAGCATAGACCAGCATGGAAATTATGCCGGTCTATGTTGGTTTTTCCAGCAGGGTTGTGTGTTCAACAGAGCAAAGAAACTCCAATCAACTAATCAGATTTGAACTACAAGTTTAGGCTAAAAACCAGGGTAAGGTGCTTCTACATTAGTGTTATTCACATCATTTCCCTCTGATTGGGATTGGTCTAGGCGTGGGAACACTGAACAGGAAGTGTAACCAGAGGAGGCAGGTGTGTGCTAACAAAAAAGCTAAAGTTTGGTGCCATGACACGGATGGGTGTGAGTGTAAATGTAAATTTCACACCGCTGGCCTTAGGAGGTGTTGCAAGCTGCTGCGGTCTATAGCGTCCTTGTTAGCGTGCCCGCCTCCCACCACCACGCCAGAGACCCTGGTTCTGCGAGGGAGTGCGTCGCTGGCGTCGCGTAGGACTGGTAACAATTTTCGGACGGAGATGTTGTTCCAGGCTCAGCAAAATATTCCAAAATTGCGGTGACCATATTTTATTACAGATATGATGAATCCAATAAATGCGTAATAGTGATATACACAGTTTGCATTTGTCATACTTTTCAGGAAATTTGACTGACTGACTGAGGGAAATCTCAGTACAAATCGTGTCGCCTGCGTCACACAGCAGCGCGAGCTTCACTCACCTCGTGGTTTTACTAAAATAGATTAGATTAAATAATCAACTGTCACAAGTCTCAGAAAATCAGAGAAGGAAGGAAGGGCTTAACATTCAAAGGCGAGGCGGCCTAGTGATCAAACACGAGGGAAAAGCTTTGGAGATTAGCACACATGATTCCAATCCAATTCTTCTCTCGGTCCAGTTGATTTCTCGTCCTCTATGTAGGCTACAATACAAATTAAAATTATGTTATTTTTATATGACACGGATGGGTTGACTTCATATCATCGTATATATGATTATAGCCTATATATTTATATATATATATAGTGTTGGTCAGAATGAAAAGCACCCCTGGTAAATATGATAAAAATGGCTGTAAAAAATAAATCTGCATTGTTTATCATTTTGATCTCTCATTCAAAAAAATTGCAAAAATCTAACCTTTCATTGAAGTAAAAGATTTGAAAGTGGGATCAAGTTAAAGTAAATTTGAACTTTATAATCACATTATAAAATAAATGCTTTTCTCCAAAACACGCTGGCCATAATTGTCTCCCTGTTATTAAAGTTATTAGAGTTTTCTTCTATAATGCCTGATGGGTTTGGAGAACACCTGACCAGAGCTCAGAGACCATTCCTCCATACAGAGTCTCTCCAGATTCATGTTGGTGCTTCTTCTCTTCAGTTCACCCCACTCATTTCTGTAGGGTTCAGTTTAGGGGACTGGGACAGTCATGGCAGAAGCTTCATTTTGTCCTCAGAGACCCATTTTTGTGTTGATTCTAATGTTTGTTTTGGATCGTTGTCCTGATGGAAGATCCAACCACAGCCCATTATAAGATTTCTAGCAGAAGCCGTCAGGTTTTTATTTTTTATCTGTTGGTATTTGCTAGAATCCATAATACCATGTCTGAACATGGTATTGATGTCCAGGACCTCCAGCAAAAAAATAGGCCCACAACATATAAGATCCAGCAGTTTATTTAACCGTAGGCATTAGGTACTTTTTTATCCCTGTTTGCTGCCAAAAAGCCCCTTTTTTTCCATCTGACCACAGAATCCGGTCCCGTTTGAAGGTCGTGTCTGACAACTGAATATGCTGGAGTTTGTTTTTGGACGAGCGAGGAGCATTTTTCTTGAAAACCTCCCAAACAGCATGTGAGGATGTAGGGGTGTTTTTTTTTTTTTTTTTAGGCTTTCTGACCCCCAAGACTTAACTAATCTCTGCAATTCTTTATCTGAGATCCTTGGAGAGTCTTTGGCCACTCAAACTTTCATCCTCTCCGTCCATTAAGGCAATGTAGACACACGTCCTCTTCCTGGCAGATTCGTAACCTCTTTAGTTGATTGGAACTTCTTAATTATTGCCCTGATAGTCAAAATGGGGATTTTCAATTCTTTAGCTATTTTCTTAAAGCCACTTTCTATTTTGTGATGATCAACAATCTTTTGCTGCACATCAGAACTGTATTCTTTCGTTTTACTCATTGTGATGAATGATTAAGGGAAGTTGGCCTTTCTGTTAACTCATATTTAAACTCCTGTGAAACAGGAAGTCATAGCTAAACAATTTCATGTCACCCTGGTGTGCTAAATAAAGGTAAATATTAATGGGAATATACTTCAGAGATATTTTACTCGTAAACAATTCTAGGGGTGCCAATAATTGTGGTCTCCAATGTTTTGGAGAAAAACATTTATTTCATAATGTGATTTCCTCCCCACTTTCAATTATTTTACTTCAATGAAAGGTTAGATTTTTGCATATTACCTCCTTTTTTTTAAATAATGCGGCTTTTTTTCTCCATATGAAGTCATAACGTATCTTATCTAATTCCTTAATCACCTTAGGAGGCACATCTAATGATAAAGATATATACTCTGATCGAGGTATACCTTCCGCCTTTGACAATAATACCCTCCCAATTATTGATATATCCCTCATTAACCACTAATAAATTGTATTTTTTGTTATTTGACTCTTTTGTTTTTCATTTTTACAAATTACTACACCTAGATATGTTATGCAATTATGAAGTTGAGACTGGCATGTGGTTGGGCGTGACGAGTCTGTGAGAGATCATGAATATTTATCAACCGGGGTGTTTAGAAAATACAGTAAACTCCAACTATACAAAATGACACAATAACAACGGATATACTGCCACCGTGAAAAAACTAACAATGTATCCTGGATCAAGTAAACATTAACGTAACATTAACTCTTAACGTAATGAAGATTGTTCCAAAGTTTTGGTGCTAAATAGGAAAAGGATCTACCGCCAGCAGTCGATTCTGATATTCTAGGTATTATCAACTGGCCGGGATTTTGAGATCGCAATAGACGTGAAGGACTATAATGCGTTAAGAGCTCGCTCAAGTACTGCGGAGCTAAACCATTTAGTGCTTTGTAAGTAATCAGCATTATTTTACCATTTATACAATATTTAATAGGGAGCCCATGCAGAATTGACAGAACCGGGCTAATATGGTCATACTTCCTGGTTTTAGTAAGAACTCGAGCTGCTGCATGTTGGACCTGCTGGAGTTTGTTTATTAAGCGTGCAGGGCAACCACCCAGTAGAGCATTACAATAATCTAGCCTTGATGTGAACGCATTAACTAATTGTTCTGCATTTTTCACTGAGAGCATACAGTGTGACGTAATTTAGATGTATTTTTCAAATGAAAAATGTGGTTTTACAGATACTAGAAACGTGACTTTCAAATGAAAGATTGGTATCAAAGAGCACACCCAGGTTCCTAACCAACGACGATGACTTGACAGAGCAGCCATCAAGTGTTAGACAATACTCTAGGTCATTACGTGAGAACGTTTTTATCCAATAATTAAAATCTCAGTTTTTTCAGAATTTAGTAGTAGGAAATTGCTAGTCATCCAGTTTTTTATATCAGCTATGCATTACTATATTATTATTTTAATTGGTAGTTTCGTCGGGGCGTGAAGAAAAATAGTGCTGAGTATCGTCGGCATAACAGTGAAAACTCATGCCATGTTTCCTAATGATATCTCCTAATGGTAGCATGTACAGAGTGAACAGCAACGGTCCTAGTACTGAGCCTTGTGGTACACCATACTGAACTTGTGATCGATAAGACATCTCTTAATTTTCTGCTACAAACTGATAATGGCCAGATAAGTATGATTTAAAGCATTCTGGGGCAATTCCACTAAAGCCAACATCATTTTCGAGTCTATTCAAAAGGATGTTGTGGTCGATGGCATCAAATGCAGCACTAAGATTGAGTAACACTAATAGAGAGATACAACCACGATCGGATGATAAGAGCAAATCATTTGTGACTCTAATGAGAGCTGTCTCAGTACTATGGTACGGTCTAAATCCTGATTGAAAATCCTCGCCGATATAATATAATTTCACATCACATCAGTCACAGTCAAAACTTCATCTTAAAAACAATGAGTCACACCTACAAAATACGTTAAAATCACTAGAAGGCCATGAAATGTTCCTCCGGTTCACTTCCTTATTCTCTCCGATTATATGTTTAGGCTTATACACCTGACACCTCCTTTCATCAGCACTGGGACAATAAAAAAAAATCCAGTGATACCGAGATTAATGGAAGCAGTTGCATTTATTCTCTTTCATGAGAAGGGCCACAAAAGAATATCATGTCCTCTTGTTCTCCACACTGATATACTTTGTGTTATGTTTAACCGAAACCACTGTGCCCCCTGTGTGTGGTAGTAGGCTACTATTTACGATTTTTCCACCTAAAAATATAAAAATACAAGCAATAACAAATGAGCATATAGGCAAAAATGACAAATCAGTCCAATCCATACAAGACCAAAAGCAGGTGCACGAGACAAAAGCATCTGTTAAATGAAAAAACGTGACAAGAACGCCAGCTTGCAAATGTGAACGGGAAATGACCAACAGCCTGCCCTACAGGATCTTTGTAGGATGTATAGTAGTACAGGATGAATACATGATAAAGTATCCAGCAGTGGAGTGCTGTTAGACACTTTTCACATTTCCGGATTTGTCAGAAAAGCGGAAGTTTTCGTAAGTGGTGAATGAGAAAATACATAATATATATATTTTTGTTCCCATTTAATTTGACCGTCATTCACAGCCGCTGTATTAGAAACACCCTCACAAATCACAACAGCGCAAACTATAGTTTTTTAATGTAATAAAATGTAGTGTTGTAAAAATGTAATTATAAAAAAACGTTGCAGGATTTACGATGCTCATGACCATTAAAACGCGTTGTCACAGTCTGTGAAAAAGGTCCATATGAAGACAGGAACAAGACAAGGACTTATCAATACTGTGAGAAGAAGGACCTCTGGTGGTGAACAGGAGTGATTGCAATTATAAAGTTGAGATATTCTCCATCTGTAAATGTTAGAAAGTCGTGCAAATATTTCCATAATTCTCCGCCGTAATTCTGACTAAAATATTAATTTTACTTGGAAAATGAGATATTTGAGATATTTTATAACACCAGAAATATCTTCTAATTATAATAATTTATCTTTAGGATGTTGGATAAGTTGCAGTGAGCTTAATGCTCATTACACTCATACAGGCCTATTTTATATTTAAAATAATTATAAAAAAATTAACAGAAGTAGCCTAATTCAGGGAAGATTTTTTTTCTTCAAGAAACCAAATATAATAAAGATACAAAATATAGGTTTGGGTATGCCAGGCTACTTAATAAAGATGACTTGTAGCCTACTTATTTTTAAACCATATTTAAACGGTATTTAGAATGTTGAGAATTACAGCTTTTAATGCAATATTATTTTTGGGAGAAAGCAAGAATCCCCATGATTGGTTAGATTTAGTTTGTAAAGTACACTATGGAGAGGATAACATGAAATTAAGAGCAAAAGTATATATTTTGAAAAGATATGTGCAACTCTAAAATCAAAGAATATTCCAAAAAAATTATAATAAAGGAATACATAAGCCTGCCTATACATTATATAACACTCCATCCCTTTTAATTCTAGTTATTTGTTATTTTATTTATTTACTTATTTAATATTGAATATTTGATATTTAAATAATATTACTTGAATAACTTATTAGGAATTATGTCTCATTATAAGAGTTTGATATAAATATGTGAATGTTTATTTTTTAGAAATATTTATTTATATACATTTTTTTGTCTTTTTCCCCTTTTTTCTATGTAAAAGTGTTAACTATGTACTTCTAAAAAACATGTGTGTTGGTGGGTATTATCACAAAGGAAAAAAGTAGAGGGAAAAATAAGGAATATTAATTGGGGGGAAATATTATGTCTTTAAAAGAACTGTCCATTTGTATAATTATGTAAAATGTGTTTGAATTGATAGACATAATAAAGTACATAATATATATATATGCTAAAATATTTGTAATTTGGACATTAGATGTGCCTTAATTAGAATTTTAAATCTAGTGTATTTTTATGATAGCAATAACTGTAAAGGAACTATTGTAATGGGGTAAAACAAGTGTAGGCTACAATTACTAAGCTCAGATTCATCTTACCAGTTAAAATGTATACTGTGTTTTGGTAATTATTTATTTTTAATTTTGTGATTGTAACTTCTGCTTTAAAAAGCTTATTTTTTTTAGATTGTAATTTTCTAATGTTCTTCTGATAACCATAAACTGTACAGCAAAACCAGACAAAACCAGAGAGAAATGTATTCATAAATCTTTAAAACAATATTACATCTTGGGCACAAAACATTCAGCCAGTAAGAATAGAAAACCTTTAGGATATATATTATTGTATATATATATGCTACAATGATAAATGAGACCTACAAACATGTTAAATTATATTGTATACTATCAATTGTTTATGTAAAAAATATATATACACACACACACACACACACGTGTATATACACACATATACATATATATATATATATACGTGTGTGTGTGTGTGTGTGTGTGTATTTATATATATAACAACGTTAACATAAACATTTCATATACAATATAAGTTAACACGTTTATAGATTTATATTGTCTCATTTATCATTGTAGCCTTATTTAAGTTGATTTTCTTCATTTTGGACTGAGTTTGAACTTAAGTTTGCTTTACGAAACAGAATTAACCGACAATAAGTCTGACTAACCAAAAATAAGCCTGGCTTGTATTCTAATCTTGTTTAATGGAACAGCCCTCAGAGGGTTAACATAAATGTTTTTGTTTATCATTATTATTAAATGATGTTTGGGTCTTCGAACACTTGGTGGCGCTATGTTCCAACTTTCACTGAAGATAAAGAGCAGCCCAGAATCCCCCGCATGTCCTCAATTCTCAAAAACGCGCCTGTGGAGCAATACAATAAAATAAAATAAAAACTTTTAATCAATTAGGAGTTATATTTAAACACATAGCCTAATGGCTGTAAACCACAATTTTTACCAATGAGCAACGGGGTGAAATCACATGACCACCACCCTTCTGAGTAAAATACATATATATTTGTTGGGCTTCAAAATCTAAGGTGCCATTCACTCCTGTTATTAAGCTTGGAAGAGCCAGGATATTTTTATTTTAACTGATAGTGTTAGGCTGAAAGAAGAAAGTCATAGCCCTACACCTATGGCTTGAGGGCGAGTAAATTATGGGTTCGTTAAAAACAATGTGTGAACTATAGGCTATTCCTTTACATGCGCACGCGCACACACACAGTGACAATTCGGTGCATCCAGCTTTTATGGTATGAATTCATCTTTGCCAATTGTACATAGCATCTTTGTTTTGTACATAGCATTTGTTTTGTCAAACGCGAAGGCTAAAAAAAAGGCTAACACTTTACAATACGGGTGCACTAGGCCTATACATCAATTCATGCTTTACTAATGCACAGATACGCGTGTGTTAATGTATTACTCATGAAGAACTAAACCCTTCATTAATGATTACTGCATCAGCAACTAATAAAGATTATATATGGTTAATAGATTAAGTAATATACGAATTGTTGTTAATTAAATGTGTCATAATGTATTAATTCCTTAACATATTTTATTAACTAGTGTAAATGATTGTGTTAATTGCCACAATGGGTTGAAGTCATGCACTTCAACTTCAAATTGTCTGCTTTAATTATTCATTAAAATGATTTGCAAATGTATCATTATGATATGACTTTACTTGTTGAGGCACATGACCATTAACTAACTGTTAATAGTTAAGTTAAGTAAATAGTCAATAATAATAGTTAAGTAAATTAGTTAAGCATGAATTAATGCATATTATTGCACCTGTATTGTAAAGTGTTATCAAAAAAAGTGCTGCGTCAATTGCGTTATTTTTTTAATGCGTTAAACATCTCAAATTAATCGCAAAGATTAACGCGTTAATTCCCCCAGCCCTACAGTAGTAAAACACCTGCCGCGTTCCTCATTTAAACACACACACACACGAAAGAAAAGCGCTACTCGAACACGGTGAGGCGGTATTAACATACAGTGGCATCATGGCATCTTTACGCACTGAAGTTTTTGACACACGCCCTCTCTCCTCTCTTTGTCTTTGCTCATCTCGAGAGGGAAGTAAACGTGAAGTTGACTCTTTCCATCAAGAGACTGACTTCTATGCGAGGAACGCAGGTGTTGTTGACGGAAACAGGAGCACCGAATTCAAATGCACATGAACGTTCGGCTTTTGGAGAAACATTTGTCGATCCAAATGAACCGTCCGCACCTGTTGAAAGCGTTTTGGCTTTACAGAACGTTTTGGTTGTACTGCACGAGCGCGGCCTGAAGAAGCGGTAGGATGCCAAATATCACTGATGAGCCCAACTCGTATCCCTACGTTCGTGTTTGTGCAGCGGGAGTGTCTTTGATCATTTTGGGCTTTTTCAACCTGATCATCAACTGGACGATAGTGCGCGAGGTGCGCCTGCGGAGTCACGCGCGCTTCGTCCTCGTGTTCCACTTGTTGTTCTCCGCGCTGGTGTACTTCGCAGTGTGTTTCAGCTTCTACTTACAGAACCACCTGAAAGCAGAGACCTCGGAAACAATATGCAAGGTGCTAATAAAAGGACTGATGACAAGCGGTTCCAATATCATCCTCACCATCACGGCGATGGCGCTGGACCGTTATTTCGCCATATGCTACCCGCTCCACTATGGCACATTTTGTTTCACACCGTGGCCGTGGCTCATCGGGGTCTTTACATGGGGACTCGCGTCGATTATTCCTCTCACCTTGTCCCCCAACATAAAAAACGACACAGTACCCTGTGGAAGGAAAGCTTTGCAAGGCGGGGAAATGCACAAAATCGTTTTAATATCAATTTGTACTATTCTTATCGTGTACAGTTATGTGCGGATCTTGTATGAGGGACGCCGTCTGGGAGTGTTGAACCGGCACAACCGAGCCGCGTGTCGGACCATCGCTCTCCACGGGACGCAGCTCGCAGTCTTCATCCTCCCCAATTTTATCATGTTTTTACTGCATATCCTTAAAAGCAAACAGTTGCTCGGGAGTTCCACCAAAGAGATTTTTGCAGTGATAAGTTTCGCTTTCTTCAGCCTGGCGCAGTGCATCGCGCCGATAGTATACGGACTGCGTAAAGAGGAGCTTCTGGAGCATCTTTACCGCCGGTTCCCGTGTTTAGGTCCCGGCCGGTTGAAAGGCATTGCGGAGTGGGCTGTCAACATCTCCCATCCCAAACGCCGTCGCCAGCAAAGGTACGAGAACAGCGCGCTTTACCGCGTATTTGTCTCAGCGAGGGCGTTACGCATCGCAATATAGGGGTGCCTTTGGTCTTGCTAGCCATTATGTTCAAACTTGTTGGCTATTAAGATTTTAAATTGCGTTAAGAGTGAAGACGAACAGCTTTTCTTGTATGTAAATGATCGGATGTGGACTGTGACACGGCGAAGAATAAGTAGAAGAATCTTATTGGATTGTCATAGTCTTAAAAATAAACGCTCAAATCCTTTGCTTTTTTACGGCATCAGGTCACAGAAGAGCCAAACCACTTTTTATTCTGCTGGCCTTTACTATAGCTACTCCAAAAAACACAGATAACTGGCCTAAAGGTAAAAGTCAAAGCAGCAACCGAGATTTAGAAAAATGTATCAATCTCAATTAAAGATCGTCATCCTCCACATGAGATACAGCCAACATGATGTGCCATTTACAGCAGTTCGTTTATGACAGTGGTTACGCTATTTGTGTTTAAAATATCTATTGAGAACATACTTTATTGAGTGTTTTGAAGAGGACATATATTGGGCTTGTCTGCCATTTCAAATGTTTTCGGGGGTGTGGCCATAGCTTGATAGATGAGTACATTATAACATAATATGGAAATATAATAATCAGTTGCTGATTACATATTAAAAGACAATAAAATAAGCTTGTGTGCTATTCTAAATACTGTTTATTTTTGTTTATTCTGAATATATGTGATAAATATCTGCGTAGGAGCCACGAATCTGTTTCCACACCAAAGTGAAAATATCAAGGGTAACACTTTACAATAAGGTTCATTAGTTAACATTAGTTAACTACATTAGTTAACATTAACAAATAATGAACTGCACTTATACAGCATTTATTCATCTTTGTTAATGTTAATTTCAACATGTACTAATACTTTATTAAAATCTTGTTAACATGAGTTAATGCACTGTGAACTAACATGAACTAACAATGAACAGCTTTATTCATATTAACTAACATAAACAAAGATTAATAAATACTGTAACAAATGTATTGCTCATTGTTAGTTCATGTTAGTTAATACATTAACTAATGTTTAATAAATGAACCTTATTGTAAAGTGTTACCATATCAAGTAGTAAACATCAGTGAGTCCAGATTCAACTACAGCTCAAAAGTTTGGGGGCGGTTCGATTTGTTGATCTGATTTGTTTGATTGATTAGTGACTTATGGTCACCAAGGCTGCATTTATTGATTAAAAAATGCAGTAAAACCTTAGTGAGTACATTATTATATACAAAAATGCAAATACTCCAGTCTTTACTGTCACGTACTCCTTCAGAAATCATTGTAATATGCTGAATTCGAGCTCAAGATTATTATTATTTTTTATTATTAATGTTGAAAATAGTTGTGCTGCTTAATATTTGTGTCAAAACCAGGATCATTTTTTATACTGAGACCCTAAAGAGACATGGTGAAGAAAGAAAAAGAATGAGATGGGAGGACTTTTTTTTTTTTTCACTGGCCACTGTTTTGCGTTCCCCTGAGAAACTGCGTTCACTCGCAAAAAAACACAAAAGTTTTGCGAGGAACGCAAAAGCAAAGGATTCTTTGATTTATTAGAAGTTTAAACGAACAGCATTTATCTTGCTGACCCCAAACGTTTGAACGGAAGTGTAGGCTTAGAAATATAAAACATTTCGAAATATTTAAGGAAACTGGTGCAAGACTTGCTCACTTTCATCTGGCGGTTGTTTGAGCAAAGGCTAAAGCCACATGTCACACTTAAGACCACAATCACACGTGACGCGCGTTCTTAAACCTGCACAGCTACAACATACAACACATTTGAGCCTTCTCCAAGCTGCTTTGCTGGACTCCCAGGCTGGTTTTAGCTCAACTAAACCAGCTTGCACAGGCTGGTAGACCATCTCAAACCAGGTTAATTTCAGCACGGCCAGTAAAACGAGAGACCATACTGAAAAGTTGTACCACCAAATTGTACATGATAATAAAATCCATGCTTGAATTTGAATTGATCCAAAACTCTTGTTTATTTCAGGGAGCGGAGAATGACTTCAGAGACTTTATTATCACGAGAGATCTCTCAGACGACGGTGTGAACATCTTTGGATTAAGAAACGGACTTGATGTTGATTTCTTCAAATGGAACATTGACCTTCCGAGATTAACATCGAGTCAAACTTTTTCATCTCGGACATTCAGGCAACACTTCTTTTTCCCTGAGAAAACAAACGTATGACTTTAGAAAACTGTGATGATTTCTACTCCTCAAGCCATAAACTCTGCGGCTTTAAACCGCAGCTAAACGGCGCTCAGGAGAAGAATCAAAGACATATTCGACTGTGATTTTTTATATTGACAATATTAACTGTAAATAGTATCTATGACTTAATGTGATGTGAACAAGAGACTATTATGTGGCATTGAGCTGTATGCTTATTTTTCTAAAAGCGTTGGGAATCTCTTTCAAGCTAATGACCCAAGTAAACAAACCGAAACTTGTATTATACGACTGAGAAGCAGGTTAAATTCAATTGTCATTCATACATTAAACTGCAGACAGTTTAAGATTTGTTGATGTGCTATGTTTGTAACCCCAGCATCATCAGTTGTCAAGAAAGACACAGTTTTAATAAGGTCACTAACGCTCATTTACAATTTCCTGTAAACGGTCTACTTACAATACATGGTTAACCATTCAGAAACTAGTGCAGTGGTGAAAGGAGATTTGAAACATTGTTAAGCTCGGCAACAAAGAGCGCATATTTATAATTATGTCAGGCCAGCGCAGCTGTATTGTTAACATAAGTTCTGTCTATTTTCTTTAGAAATGATTACATGCCTTTCAGGAGATGCCAGAGAAGAAGGAAATACTTAATTACTTAAGATAAACTATCTGTGCAATTTCTGAACGGTGCAATATGCATTTGAGTCTGCACTTCAGTATTTGTATGGCCTTAGATTATATCGTATTGCCCGTTTGCAATAAAGACCTTCTGTATTTATGTTAAGATCATAATTTGATCTAGTTCATAAGCCCCATAAAAAAATAAAAAAAAAACATAACTGAGACAAACAGCCTCATATGATATGAAACTAAAGTGTCTTTCTATTTTAGTCACGAGAACGAACTTCTGAGCAGCTCTGAATAACATTTCGGATTAAAACCACAGGAACAACTCATTGAAGTTAAGGTTCAGTATGTAAAGCCACCAAAGAAAAATGTTGACAAAGAACGACAAATTGAAAACATTTGCAAAATGTTGGAGCGGATATTGGACAGAGTTTGGTTGAAAATACTCAAGCGCTTCGTTCAGAGTGTATCTGTTCACCATTGAGCGATAGCTATGTTTCCATCCACCTATTTTTATGCGCATTTTGGGATATCGCGTTAAAAAAACGCAGGATGGAAACACCAAAATGTGCATCAATTTTAAAAATGCACATTAAGCCCATAAAAAATAATGTAATCCGATAATAAGACATGCATAAACTACGATGGAAACATTTACAGAATAAATCCCTCGATGCGCAGGCAAAAACTCACGGGACTTTGATTGGATGACTGGACTAACCACTAACCAGAGGACCAAATCTGTCATGAGCGCCTCACAGGATTGTTCACGAACACCAGCATCCGAACGCTAGAGAGCATGACAGCGTTTAATGCGTTTCATCCGTGCATTTTAGATGGAGGACAAAGAGCCACAGTTTCTTTCCAGATTGCAGCAACTTCCATTTTTATTAGTGATATTATGCACCAATTTCTCAAGAAGTGACTATTTTGTTCTCTTGAACACACGGGATGGAAACGCTGCTTCATTCGCAAATGTTTTATGCGATATTAAATTCACAATGTTGGATGGAAACAAAGCTAATGTTACTCTTTTTATTATTATTTCAGCATATACATTAAAAAAAAATTAACCTTATTAATTTATAACACAAATACAATCCTTAGATATACATTAGATTTGTATATTCTACACATCCTATTCGTTCATTTCCATACCGTAATATGGAATATTAAAGCACTCCTGTGGCTGAAGAACACAATGTGACAGACCCCACTCATCAAGGATTGCAGTCTAGGTAAAGGAATACGGGCATGTGACTGCTCAGAGAGGACGTGATTGGCTGATGGGAGCCAGAGCTTTAAAAGCCCAGTGGATGAGGAGAGACGACCCCTCCGTTTTCCACCACAGCAGCAGAAATGGCACGTAGGTTATTGAAGGTCTGCTTGGATGTCCCTGACCGGAGGAACTTAATGTCCTGCATGATTCGCTCATGGGCCTAAAGAGAAGAAATCACGGATTAATGCTTAAAGATGGGACTAGGAGAACATCGTTTTTTTTTTTTTAAATGGACGAACACTGACCTCAGTACACCAGGTTTCACACAGCATCTTCTCATGCTGGGCAGCAGGGTGACCTTGGCCGAGAGACCTGGAGGCTCTGAGAAAGGAAAACGAGAAGACGCACACACAAACAAGCATAAAATGCTGCATCAGTGTCACTGAATGATCTCCTTGTTAAAGAGGACCAATTTCGCCCTTTTATAAAGTCTTGATTTAGGGTTTTTACGCTTGAATGTTCAAATTAAACATGATTTTTCACATATTTGACATTGTTGCAGCTCCTCTCTTCCCAGTCTGTCAGTAACACTCTGTTAGTTCCCCTCTCTATGAAGCCCCTCCTTCTGAAAAGCGCAGTGTGCTCTGATTGGTCAGCTGGATCAGTGTGTTGTGATTGGTCACTCGCTTCCAGCACGTTTTGGGAAATGTCACGTCCCTTTCCATAACCACCAGCTTCAACATACTAACTAACTAACTCAACAACCCCCTTATCCCCAGTACGAGCAATAGTAATAGTGATGCGAATTAAAAGATGGGAAATGTACTTTTAAAAGTAATGTTACAGTATTGCGTTACTCCATAAAAAAAGTAACTCATTACGGTACTTAGTTACTTTCTATAGAAAGTAATGCATTGCGTCACTTCTGTATTACTTTATCCGGGTTATATTAATTACTGTACAACTCTTTTCATTGAAAGTTGAAAGTAATGTGGTGTTAGTTTAGGGCCAGATTTACTAACAGCAATCCAGCGCCTCTTTTACTACTGGCAGGATTTACTAAAGACACGCAGTGAAAAATGAGCGCTTAAAAGGCATGGACAGGGTTATTTTTGCGGCTAAACTTATTGCATTCGCATTTGTAAGAGATTCCCTTTCAGAAGCAAAATGTATGGGAGGAGAGTGCATTTCTGAAAGTGCGCTCACACACTAATTTGCCCTTTTTAGTAAATCTGGCCCTTTGTCCGTTCCTGTGCATGCATGAGTGCGCATGTCTTAGGGTGCTTTCACACCAGCCTCATTTAGTTGGGTTGATTCGCACTAGAGTTCGTTGTCACCCGTGGTGCGGTTGGTTTGTGCGGGTGTGAATGCAGCAATCGCACTCAGGTGCGCACCAAAAGTGGACCAAACAAGCGTTTAGACCTCCTCGGAGAGCTTTCAAACGAACTCTGGAGCGGTTCGTTTGTGATGAGAACGTGATCCGACCTCGAACAGACCCAACTGCCAAAGAACTGCGCATTTTTGGACTAACCCAGCTGCCGTAGTCAGCGGCGCTGTGCATTACGTCACTGTTTAGCAACATTAATGCACGTCTCCTCCTGAAGTGACTTGCGTGCGTGCATTAAAACATTATTTTCAAGCCGCATCCTCGCTTCATTCTCAAATGTTATTGTTTGCCTGAAGTGGTGTAGAACTATATAATAAACTATGACCAGGGACACAATCCGCACACGCAGTCGTCTCTCCATAGTAAAAAGCGGCGCGTTGTTTGCTGGATTTTCCTCCTCTTTGTTTACTTCCAAGAGTTGGAATTTCCACGCACGCTAATTCTGACCAATCGAAGTGCAGTTATGGAAATACGTTCAGGACACATCTGGCCAACGAGTGATGTGGATGTTGTCACGTGACTGCAGTTTGGTTCGTTTCATCAACTGATTCGGACCAGAGCAATCAGTGCGGTGTGCAAAGGAACCAAAACGCCTGAAAATGCTACAAAGTATTATTTTTCGCCCTTGGTCCGGACCAAATGAACCGAACTACAGATGTGAAAGCACCCTTAATGACTACGTCAGAGAGAAGAAAGATCATTTTAACATTGCGTACCTGGACAAGACCACAACCATGGCGTACAGATCAATGGCACAGTCTGCAACTCGTTTCAGGACAAATTGTTCATCTGAAGAGACACAGAATCACTCAATCACTATGAGAAAAAACACAAGCTCACATGGAAGACTGACAGCTTTATAGATGCAATGAGGACAATAATGGGGGTAACACTTTACAATAAGGTTCATTAGTTAACGCATTAACTAACATGAACTAACAATGAGCAATACATTTGCTAACAGTATTTATTAATCATTGTTAATGTTAGTTGATAAAAATACAGCTGTTCATTGTTTCAGTAGATTAACTCATGTTAACAAACATAACCTTTGATTTTAATAACGTATTAGTAAATGTTGAAATTAATATGAACTAAGATTAATAAATGCTGAAAAAGTATTATTCATTCTTAGTTCACGTTAACTAAGGTAGTTAACTAATGAACCTTATTGTAAAGTCTTACCGTAATGTGTAAAAAAAAATAAAAAAGTCAAGTTGAAAGTAGGAAGATTTGTCATGCACATTTTTTTCTATTGCGTGCCGAAATAATCTTGCAGCACAATATAAAACACAGCGCTCACCGATGATTCTCTTCCCATGTTTCAGAAGCTGCTCTTCAATAACAGCTCCAAACTGCTCGATGGCTTTTACAGTCTTTAAGAGGAAGAAGAAAAAAAAACCTGCTTTTAGGCCTGTGATCCACCTCTCACTTAAAGGAACACTCCACTTTTTTTTTAGAAATAGGCTCATTTTCCAGCTCCTCTAGAGTTAAACAGTTTTACCGTTTTCGAATCCATTCAGCCGATCTCCGGGTCTGGCGGTAGCACTTTTAGCATAACTTAGCATAGATCATTGAATCCGATTAGACCGTTAGCATCTCTCCCCCAAAAATGACCAAAGAGTTTCAATAATTTTCCTATTTAAACCTCGACTAGTTACATCATGTGCTAAGACCGACAGAAAATAAAAAAGTTGAGATTTCTAGGCCAATATATAGGAACTATACTCTCATTCCTGCGTAATAATCAAGGAACTGCTGCCGTACCAGCAGCGCAATGATATTACAAACTTAGTGCCGGTCACATTGGAAGTTACGGAGCTGGGGACTTTTTTCAGGCGCTGCGTAATATCATTGCGCTGCTGGTACCCATGGTAGGACGGTGTGGTGAAGTTATTGGGTCCCCCCTAAGGACCCAAGCAATCCGATTGGTTCAAAGCACGTTTATTGGGTAATCGCTTTAGTGCCTAGTTACAAATCAGACAAAAATTAGCAAAGTACTGAACAAAAACTTTTTTACCTATTTCAACAGCAACCTGTTATTAAAAGATCTTTATAGATTAATGAGACCAAAGATAGACCGTTAGATACACAAGACGAATTATATCTCATGTTTAACCACTAAACTAGAGTCATCAGAGCCAGCGGCAAACGTCAGGAGGACTAGCCGAGGTAAGGCTGTTCCACGCGGGTTACATGCGCGCGAGCGCCCGGTGATCGCCTGGATCTCACAACTCTGAAAAGGTCAGATCAAAATTTTAAATAGGTGCTATCTTTATAAATAAACCACAGATTTGAGCTTTAGACAACTACATTCTCGACTGAAAAACTCTTAAAACTACATTTCGTGACACAATATCAGTAGTATTTTTACGGCCTTTCTCATCTTTCTCAAGCAGACAAACCTACTATGAAAAGCGCTATACAAATAAATGTATTACTTGATGGCAACAAACTGCTTTTATATTTTATTTTTATCTTATCTTGCACATAGCAGCGGGATTTAACTGTAGGCCTTCATAGCAGCGGGATTTAGCATTATAATATACATAAAGCTACCACATAACGCTAAAACAGCTCACGTAAGCTACAAGTTATCGCGAGAACAGATTTAGATCTGGCATACTACTGGCATACTACTTGGGTTGGGGTCCTTAGGGGGGACCCAATAACTGGGGGGACTCAACACTTCACCACAACGGCACAGTTTCTTGATAATTACGCAGGAATGAGAGTATAGTTCCTATATATTGGCCTAGAAAATCGCAACTTTGCATTTTCTGTACAGCTTAGTACACGATGTAACTACAGAAGAGTCAAGTTTTAAATAGGAAAAATATCGAAACTCTTTGGTAATTTTTTTGAGAGAGATGCTAACGGTCTAATCAGATTCAATGATCTATGCTAAGCTATGCTAAAAGTGCTACCGCCAGACCCGGAGATCGGCTGAATGGATTCGAAAACTGTAAAAACTGTTTTAAACTCTAGAGGAGCTGGAAAATGAGCCTATTTTCCCCAAAAAAGTGGAGTGTTCCTTTAATTTCCGAGTAAACATCATCTCAGTATTGTCCACGCACTGTGACTTTGATTTAATCTCACCAATTCTCCACTGTGGTTGAGCTCTGGATGAACCATTCCCTGCAGCGTCAGTCCTGTGCCCATGCCTGCCTTCCTGCCAGAGACAGAGAGAGAGACCAGGGTTTAATCCAGTCGATGCAAAGCAACCGCAAAAAACAACACAGATGTCGTGCACGAGCGTTTTCTAAGAGATATGAAGGTCTAACCTCTTGGCTCTCTTCGTGATTTCACCCGCCAACATCCCAGCATTGCCGAAAGGATTCTTCAGCGCTTTCTGCAAGCTCTTCAGCTGATTGCCTGCATTCTACACACACACACACACACATGCAAATGCAATTCAAATACTGTGTTTTGCATGAAATATGAACACCAAGACCAATTTGTAGCAGGGCCAGGTGTCAACAGCCACACGTGCCGTGAGCTTTCAGGTGGTTTTGCAGCACAGGAAGCCGTAAGACAGGCAGTTACGGTGTGTTCTTAGCAGTGTTTTTCTTCCCCTTTTACCTGAAAGCCATTGAGCGCTACGAACAGCCGCAGGATGTCATTGGTACCCTCGAAGATGCGGAAGATTCGCAGGTCCCTCATTACCCTTTCCACACCGGCGTCCTGCAGCAATAACATGTTGTACAGCGAGTGTGAGACTGTGTCAAAGTGCCACAAAAATAATACATTTATTCAGAAGCACTTTATTATAAGGTGAAGAAGAAGAAGTAACTAACCCTAAACCAAACACTAACCCTATAGTAAGGACACGTATTTAATTAATATTCCTCAGTACTTATTTTGACTTATTTTAATTAAGTATAATGTAACTACATCACCTTAACATTAAGTAACAATTTATTCTTTTAGTTTTAGTCATCTTTGGGAAATTACCCAATAGATGAGAAAATATTCATGATGGGACATTGCTAACCAAGGCTGTATTGATTTGATAAAAAAAATACAGTAAAACAGGAATAATTATTATTATATAAAAAAAAAAATGTTCAAGATGTTTTATTTAAAATATTTTAAAATGCTATTCATTCCTGTGAATTTTCACACGATACATCCGAAATCATTCTCTACTGATTTGTTGTTGAAATATTGATTCATTATTAATAATGGTTCTTGTTTTCAATATTGTTATCATCAAAACAGTTTTTTGTTGCTTAATATATTTGAGGAAACCACGATACATGGTTTTTTTTTCAGTACTAAAGGCACTCGTTACTAAAGATTTTTAATAACTCATAGTCACGCCCTGGCAACCACTTAGGGCCCCCCTAGCAACCATAAAAACAACATTTACAAAGCCATATTTCAGCTCCAGAAAATTGTAGAGACATGGAGTTCGGCTTTTTTGACTCATACATACAGTTTATGAGATGATATTCAAAGACTAGTTGACAGTCCAAGCATGCCCTAGCAACCATATAAAGTACTCTAGCAACCATACAAAACACATGAATAAGCCATATCTCACCACCAGATGAGTGTCAAAAAGATTTTAAGAACTCTATAAAAACTCCATAGTAAACATCTGTGGCAACTGCCAACCACCTAGTAACACCATAGCAACCATAATGCATCCATGCTGATTTTTTTTTTTTTATCTTACCCCCGACTTTTGAAAAGCACCACAACTATTTTTAAACATTGATAATAATCAGAAATGTTTCTTGAGATTCAAATCATCATATTAGAGTGATTTCTGAAGAATCATGTGACACTGAAGACTAGAGTAATGATGCTGAAAATTCAGCTTTGCCTTTGATCACAAGAATAAATTACATTATTAATATATAAAAGTAAAATAAAAAACATCTCGGTAACAACATATGTAACCCTGGTTCCCTGAGAAGGGGAACGAGACACAGTGTCCTAGGACGCAGAGCGAGGGAACCGTTCTTTGAAATCGTAATATCAAAAAAATATTTTGGCTGGTAATGTACTGTATGTGTGTGTGTGAGGTGTGTATTGATATGCACAAATAAAAATAAGTGGAGCAGAGAGATACGCATTTCTGATCTGACTGAAGTGTAGCCCACAAAAGATAGATTGATTAAGAGGAACTGATGAGACTCTTCTCTGGAAATGAGCTCGCTGCTCGATGTTAATCAGGCTGCATCTGCACATTTTGCACAGGCAAGATCTTCAAAACTGGAAGAACTACTACTTCACATCATGTGTAACATCCCAACTGACACGAGAAAAGCCACAGAGTCAATATGCAGACGTGACCTACATTCAGCAAAGACCAGTTCTAGCTGTGTACGGTTTTGTGTTGTGGCGTGAAAGGTTAGCGCAGCCGTGTCCTCTCCCCTCGCTAACCAATCATGTAGTTGCAGAGGTCTTCCTTTGCAAGACACCTCCAGTTTTTCCACCGCCCCCGGGACACAACATTCAGGCCTCAAGGAGGGTGATTGCCCACAGAGAAGGTTGTTTCTGAATCTTCACAATTTGAGTCACCATGCAGACACTTATTATGTTGCAACTCTATTGCCGCCAAAATTAGACTTCCACCCTGACAGAGTCTGGTTTCTGAAAAAGCCTGACACAAACATCTTTGAACGAAACCGCTAATATTTCTATCTTAACTGATACACAATATAGCTAGATCTAAATCTGGATGCGATCGTTACATGATTGCCATGTTGTCTAGACCTAAAACTTTGTCAAGGCATTACAGACAAAACGGTGTGACTTTCGGAAAAGCTTCTTTAAAATGTGTACTGTGAAAAGTGCTAAAAAACATACAAATAAATAATCCAGTCACAATACACACACACACTGACCTTCATGAATCCCATTCCACCCCATAACCTGAATGCATTCATCCGTCACCAACCAAGCTGCTTCCTAGAGGGAAAAAAGAAAAGAAAAAAAGAGCAATTTGCACTTCTTTAATCATCAAATCAGGCATTTGATCCTAGAAATTCACAGAATTTGGGCTGAAATGAATACCAAAAAACTACTGTAGTACAACTGGGGTTGAACACTTACGGAGGCAAAGATTTTACTAATGGCCCGCCTCAATCTGGAACTCTGTGGCTCCGCTGTCCATGTTCCCACTAACCATGTAAGCCATAGACTAAATCCATGGAGAAAAGATAAAAGGAGGGGGGAAAAAAAACAGAACACTATTAAAATCTTCAGAACAAACAAACAAACTGCTTAATGAAATGGGAAAACAAACATGGAAAGACAACAGATGGGGAAAAGGCCAAAGTATTTTTTAGACTCTGTCCACATGTGACCCTCGAAAAAACACAAATTAGTGGGAAGCTTCCACTTCCCTTAAGTCACATGGAAGCAAGACATTTATGGAGAGTTCTGCAAATGTACAAAAGCTAAAGTGCTGATATCTAAAATCCATAAAGAGGATGTTTACCATTAGAGAGGTTTTGTCTTTCAATGTGTAAATTAGCTTAAAGTGCCCCTATTATGCTATTTTAAAGGTTCCTCATTTTGTCTTTGAGGTCGATAATTATAAGAAAAATAATAGACTTGCATGCAACCAAGTAAAAAAAAAACCTTTTAATAATATAATATACATTGCATATTCCTCATCGTTTGATACACAGTGATACGAACAAGAACGACACGGTTGATTTTTTTCCCCGTATCAATTCCAGCTCGAGTCCTCATGCTTTATGAAGTGCAGCAAAGTGGATTCTCGATATGCCGAAACCAAACTCGACCAATCCTCATCAGCTACAACAACAGTGTTAGAGGGTCAAAGTAGACGTTGTTCACGGACAGCCAATCAAGTCCATAGACTGGTATTATGCAAATGTGTTTATATAGTTATTAAGGTTTGTAACAGGAAGTGAGACTGGAATTACTGACGACTTTTTCAGCAGTTCAGAATCGAAAATATCTTTATTTGTCGTGCACTTTGATTTTTTAAAAGGGGTGGTTGATTATGATTTTCACTTTTTAAACTTTAGTTAGTGTGTAATGTTGCTGTTTGAGCATAAACAACATCTGCAAAGTTATGAAGCTCAAAGTTCAAAGCAAAGGGATATATTTACTTTTAAAGAAATGGCTTTTTAAGGACTACAACAAACGGCTGGTAGGGACTACACAACATTTCCTCCCGGGTTAGTGACATCACCAACCCTAAAAATTTACATAAACCACCCCGCCTCCTGAACACGATTTATAGATTATCATGACAGAATATGCTAATCAGTGACTAGAAGATAACTTCACATAAGCTACATAAAATCACCAACTAACCATTCAGAAATGTCCTGTTGCTTCTACATGTTGTCACTTCTTCTTCTTGAGTCTCTCCATCATTGTCTGCCTTTTGTTTTTTGTTTTCAGTGCATGTGTGTGTGATTTGTAAAAGGACACAAGCTGTTGAAGCTCCGCCCCCCTGTGCCGGGAGCAGCAGCTCATTTGCATTTAAAGGGACACACAGAAACAGTGCGTTTTGCTCACCCTCAAAGTGACAATTTTAATATGCTATATAAAAATATCTGTGGGGTATTTTTGAGCTAAAACTTCACACACACACTCTGGGGACATCAAAGACTTATTTTACATCTTGTGAAAAGGGCATTATACCACCCCTTTAAAACTTTGCAGACCTTTTACATTCACAAACAGCGATATTACACACTGTATGATAATCATATTCGAAAATGACTAATAGGGGAACTTTAAATGTATTTGATTAAACAAAAGCTATATTTGTTCAAGTCTATAAATAGATGTCAGTATTAAGTGCTCAGTGTGACTCAGATTTCCTTGTTCCCTGATGGGAACGTCGAGGCAAAGCAGTGGAGAAGCTCACCTCTGTCACATAATGAAGCATGGCCATTCTGGCCATCTTTTCCTGGATGGCACCATAGTTGTGAATCTTGTTGCCAAATTGAGTCCGGTTAGCAGCATGGTCGACCTGGGTGAGAGAAAAAAAGGGGGAAATATAGAGATTGTATTTGGAAATAACAGCATGAAAATTAAGATTTTACTGAAACCGTATGTTCAACAAATGCTCAAATATATGCTGGAGTTATTGAGGGAAGTACATCTAAATGCATTGATGGTGCAAAAAACGTGACTGGTATTTCTATTTGGCAATTTTACAAATATACATGCAAAGTGAGATATTTCAATCCTTTATTTGTGATAATTTTGATGATTATGGCTTACAGCTTATGAAATCCCCAAATTCAAAATTAGAATATTGTGAAAAGGTTTTCATAAGCTGTAAGCCATAATCATCAAAATTATAACAAATACAGGCTTGAAATATCTCACTTTGCATGTAATGAGTCTATATAATATATCAGTTTCACCTTTTAAGTTGAATTACTGAAATAAATTAACTTTTGCACGATATTCTAATTTTACAGAGTTTCACCTGTATACGCAAATATGTGAAAGAATATATCAAGAAACATTAGAATACAGATTTACGTATATGTGTCCTTGACACTTGACTCTTGCTTTGTTGAATTTGAACTAAAAAACAAAGTAACTGAAGGCTAACAGGGTGAGTGTAACGCAGTGGATAAGGACTACGCTTGGTTTCCGCTTTCAAAAGATCCTGGTCTGAGACGTATACACAAACACAAACGCCTGTGGTAAGAGAAAAAAACTGAATGGTCAGTTGAGAAATCTACCCCTCCCTCAGCGAGAAAACTGCTGTAGCCCATATTCACTCAGCAACAGCAAGTTTCATGAGGACATATTGCTAAAAGTGTACCAGCATACATGTTTTTGGATATTTAAAAAAAAAAAAAACAGGAATTACTAAATTTGAGAATTGCTTTGGATTCAGCAGAAGTTTAATTTGCATTTCTGCATTTTGGCGGATGCTTCAGTTTTTTTTCAGTTGCACAGGAACTTTCACAAATCAGCTTGAGCCAACTGTGATGAAAAATAAGTGGTAAAAAATTCAAAGCCAACAGCAGCTCAGATGCCGCTCAGCACGACGAGGACAGTGCAATGCATAAAGAGGAATTTCCCTGCATATTAAGTAGAGGAAGTGAGGATGATAGGGGTGTTTGCGGATAGGAGGATGTGGCCTAACATTGGCGCTCACAAACCAGCATGCTAGACAAACTAGGCAAGAGAAGAGGAAACGAAAAAGAAAGCTAGAAAAACTCCGTTCAGCATTACAAGGCAACAGCTCACAAACAAGAGCGAGCATCTGATAACGTGCACTTGAGCACACATATGCGCACCGCTTTGGCGATGACACCCTTCATGGTGCCAGAGAGGGCGGCAGCCATCCCGAAGCGCCCGTTGTTGAGGATGTTCATGGCCACTTTAAATCCGCCTCCAACTTCTCCCAGAACACAGTCCGCGGGGACACGCACCGTTCTCGAAATACACCTCCGCCGTGTTGGACGCTTTGATACCCATCTTTTTCTCAGGAGGACCGCTGAGAGAGAGAGAGAGGAGAGAGATGATTAAGGTGAAATGAGTTGAGAAAGATCAACAGATAAAAAGAAAAGAGGATGATGATGATGAGAGAAAGGGTCAACGACTTAATTAGAAGGATGATTAGAGGCGTGTGTTAGGAGGGAAAAAGGCCACTAACTGTGCGACTCCTCCAAAGCTCCTCTCCACAACGAACGCTGTGATTTTGTCCTTCGTCTCTCCAGTCTTCTCGTCCTTCACAGGAGTCTTCGCAAACACAGTGAAGATCTCAGCGATGCCTCCATTACTAGGAACAGAAGAGGTTTAATAGAACCTGCTGATTATTAACATTCATCCTTTTTCAGGCCTTAGCGCATTGAAAGACACTAGGGCTGCTCGATTACCGGTACTACCCGCTACTACCGGTAGATTTAGAAAAGCTTATTCATGCTTTTATAACTAGTAGGGTCGATTACTGCAAATGGTCTTTTCACTGGGCTCCCTAAAAAAACAATAAAACCTCTTCAATTAATTCAAAATGCAGCAGCAAGGCTATTGACCAGAACCAAAAGAAGAGAACACATTACACCTATTTTAAAAAACTCTACACTGGTTACCAGTGATTTATAGAAATGATTTTAAAGTCCTTTTTCTTCTTTTTAAAACATTAAATGGTCAAGGACCTCTCTATATAGCAGAGATGTTTGAAACATATAACCCTATAAGATCACTTAGATCAGCTGCAAAACTCCAATTGGTACAACCCAGTGCTCGTACTAAACAAGGAGAGGCAGCCTTTAGCTGTTATGCGGTCC